>VMBQ01001524.1:62082-105039 GCA_007657795.1 Dreissena rostriformis
GGGGGGGGGGGGGGGGGGGGGGGGGGGGGGGGGGGGGGGGGGGGGGGGGGCATTTAGCGATTGCCCTGTCCATCTAATAACCCAAGAATTAATGTTTCCGTATAACACCAATAATGCTTTCTACAAAGCTTTGATACTTTCATGGATGTTGTCTTTGAATACTATAACAGGGTTCGCACACACCTTGAAAAGTGCTTGAATTTCAATGTTCTCCTTGAAAAGTGCTTATAAAGGCTGTGGAGTCTTTAAAAAGTGCTTATTTGCATATAAACACTTAAAAATGCTTGAAAAGTGCTTATTTTGGCTTCAAAAGTGCTTGAAAAAACATACTTAGGGTAAAAATAAATAATTTCATATCTTTTCCATGAGTCCGAAGTCGTAGTTTTTTTCACGATTTCCACGATTTATGACTGTTTCGATCTGTTCATACTGGCATCCATATACTGGATCGGTACTGGTCAGTACGGGTTTTAGAACATAAGGGAGGCAACTACTACTCATCTTCCGGTGCTGACAAGTTGAAATATGCCAGCGAATTAGTGCATTTTTCAGAAAGGGTGGCTTTTAAAGTACCCTTGGGTTGTTGACAACGCCGATTCTAAAGTCAAAGCATCTTGTAAAGTATGCAGAACAGATATAGATAGTGCTAGTATGGGGGAATTGGCGTTGAAAAGCCACCAGAAGAGTGCTAAACATCAACGGAACGCAGGAGAATAAATTTGTAGCAGATGTATAATTGTCTTTAACACTTTGTAGAAGCTATATTATACCACTGGACTATCTGTTATGAACATTAAGAATACATATTCAATAAAAATAACAGGTTTTGTTTTGGTATGTGTAATGCGTTTGGTCAATTACTATATCATAATGAAATATCTTACTTTTGATTAAGCAGTTGTTACTGTATCAGGGGTAGTTCAGACTGTTGTAAGTCACATAGAATGTTAAGCAAGAAGAGACCAATTTAGTGAAAATGTTGTCTGTATTGGACACAGAATGATATACAGTTTTCAGTAGGTCGGACTAAAAAAGTGCTTGAATTTGGATTTTTTCCCTTGAAAAGTGCTTAAAAAGTGCTTGAATGTCACAAGAGAAATCTGATTTTGACCTGACATTTAGCTTGTTTTTGACCAATTCAGAAGGGCAAAAATTCTTTATTAAACCAAAATAACACATTTCGTCTAACATCAGTACAACTTGCTACAAAGCTTTGATACTTACATGGATGTTTTCAACACACCCACATCTCCTGACCTCATTTTAACATTGACCTACTTTTTGACTAAATCAGAAGGCTGAAATTCTTGATTAATTGACGGTTTACTTAACATAATACTACATAATGAAAAGTGTTGATACCTCTATTCAACACTTGGCACGCTCACAACACCTGACATCATTTTGACAAAGACGTTGATCTAATTTTTGACCAAGTCTTATTCATATGGGCAAATGAATCAATCATTGAGAAGGCTTCCCCGCAGCATCATGTTTTGAATTTGTATTCCAGTTTTGTCAGTGTCAATATTCAGCTGATTGCAGACTTACATATGAAATTAGCATAAACAATTATTTGACAAGGTCAGATTTTCAAGCAGTACAATTTCATGTCTTTCTATGTTTCAAAAGGATGATGATGCAGAGGAAATGGATGAGGATGCAGAAAAGGAGGATACAAAGGACCCCTGGAAGGATTTACCTAAAACGTAAGTGTGACCTGTGGGACTTGCTGCCACCTGGTCATTGTTTGCTTCCCACCTCCTGACCCTGAGCACAAAAAGTGTGAAACAATCTTGTACAAAATTAATAAAAATAAAATAAAAAATCCAATGACCAATCAGAAGACTATGCACAAATCTTGATTAAGTAATACTTAGAAACTCCTTGCATTTAGCAAATTAGAAGAAAATGTCAGTGGACTGGCCCAATTGTCCTGCCTGGCCCTTTTAAACACAATGTCTCCCTGTGAATGCTTGGCTGAATTTCTGCTTGTACTTTTTCAGCCCCTTTGACTTTGATGCCTTCAAACGGTGCTACTCCAACGAAGACACAGTGACTAAGGCCCTGCCATATTTCTGGGAGAAGTTTGACAAGCCCACCATGTCTATCTGGCACTGCATCTACAACTACCCACAGGAATTGAAGAAGATCTTCATGACAAGCAATCTAGTGGGAGGTAGGATGAGGTCTTAAACTGCAACTTATCATTCATCTTGCAATGTAAAATTACAAGCCACAAATGCTCACATGTGGCGTGTCATTCGTAAATCCTGTGCCCCTTGTGCAAAGGTCAAGGACATACCGGAGGTCCAAGGTCAAACATTGGCATTGTGCAGCTTGTTTAACGCTTGCTTGATATGTGCTCTATATGTTGCTGACAGGCATCTAGTTATCATTAACGGTCGAAAACAACAACAACATATCAGCTGACTTAATGGGCATGATTGAAAGGTGTAATCCCAGTCAGGCCTAATAACTTGTGTGGGGATGTCATGAAACAAGTAAAATGCTGAGATCAGATTAGCATGCCAACAAACCTTAAATAGGTCAACTGACTGCAGTGATGACTGAAATACTGTAACAAACAAGGCAAAAAATCCAACAAACTCAACTGGGAAACAGTTACAATTGGGAACAAGTAGTTTTTAGCATCATCAATCTTCACCAAGTTAAGACAGGAGGCCTTAACTTTTATCCAATCAAGACGAAACTTAGTGAGAATGTTTTTCTTGACAATGTCTAATCAGAGTTTGAATCTGGGTCACATGCTCCCAAAAGTAAGGTCACCAGGTCAAATCTTAGAAAAACCTTGCTACCACTCTAGAAGCTGCATTTATTACTCAATCTTTATGAAACTTGGTCATAATGTTTATCCAGGAAGTTTTCATCTTTGTCACATGCTTCCAAGAAAGGTCAACAGGTCAAGTCTTTGAAAAAGTGGCTTATTTTAATCAAGGAAACTTCTTGTTTTGATCAGCAAGTGCATTTTTATATTTAAGACTTGGGGGTGGGGGTATATATATTAGGCAACATTAAGTGATAAATAACCTTTCAATGATTGTCTTACTACTAGATACCATGGAAAAGTCATTGCTGTGTTTCAGGTTTCATTCAGCGTATTGAGAAGATGCGCAAAAACTCGTTTGGCAGCATGTGTGTGCTAGGGGAGGACGACAAGAACCAGATCAGTGGCGTGTGGTTCTGGAGGGGCCAGGACCTCGCCTTCCCCGTATGTAGCCTGTTAGCGATCATATTATAACTGTAGTTTGGTTGTTATAGTAAAGAGAAATGTAATCCAGGTTATAATTTTTACTAACGTTTTAAATATACAACTGACAATATAGCCTTCACAAAGCGGCACCAGTAGTAGTTAGAAGTTGTAGTTCACTACCAGTTATAGGGAGCTTTCAGTATCAGTTGAAGGTTCCCAATTAAGCCATAAAGGTAGCGTTAAAATGAAATCCATTTGATAGCCTTCAGCAGACCTAGACTGCTGTTTGCAAAGCTTTTAGATAAATATTTGTGTTGCAGTATCTTGCATGCATTAAGCCCAGTTTTCCAAGAATGCGATTCAAATATACACAAAGTAAAATTTAAGCTGCATCAGCCGGGGAGAAACCTTATACCATGTGTTAGTTACTTTATTACCAGGTTACTTTTTCTGATTTTCAAGGTCTCGTATCAAATGCACATTTTGTGTCTGCCTTACAGCTGCACCCAGATTGGCAGGTTGATTACGAGTCCTACACCTGGACAAAGCTGAACCCAGATGATCCAAAAGATAGGAAGACGGTGAACGAACACTTCGCCTGGCAGGGCGACTTCGATGTCTGCCCTGGACTGAAATTTAACCAAGGAAAGATCTATAAATGAGAACTGTGTTTTAGAGGAGACTGATAGTATTCCGTTATTTATGAACCCCAGGAAGTGAAGAACATTCTGCATGAAGCCTGTGCTATCTATTTATTGTTGAATAGATGGAAGAAAAATAAACAAGAAAAACCTGTATTGTTTCATTAGCTGGCATTTCTCATGCAGAGCCCATAGGGTTTGATATGCCATCAAAGGGCGAAACCTAACATACATATAAACCCTATAATATAGTTATTGGATCTATATATAGCTAATGCAGAATTGGCGTTCTGTCCGTCGATCTGTAACACAATTTTGAAATTGGCGGTTTATATCAATTCAACGAATGTGCTTGTTGTCGTCTTCCGGTTTCACGGGAGGGGACTTATGGTTTGCGCTCAGTCAGTCAGTCAGTCACACTTTTCTGGATTATGCGATTACTTTAAAAGTTCTTCATATTTTTTCATGAAATTTGAAACATGGACAGATAGCAATATAGAGATTATGCATGTCATTTCATTTTGTTCCGACGTCAAGAATTCTGGTTGCTATGGCAACACATACTTAAAAAAAAATGACAATGGTGGAGCTGGCAGGGTACATATATTGCTTGGCAATAGTCTTGTTTTTATTGGCTATTGACAATTTTATAGATTTAAGTAACATAAAGGTTTGATGTATATTAACATCAAATTGTATTAAAAAACAATTAATATAGCTTATGGAGTTACGCTGAATGGATTATAAAATATAAGTACTGATAAACATAATTAAGTCGCAATGTTTGCCATCCTATGAATTTTCACGAAAGAGGCCACCTTGCCATTTATCTTGTCTGGCTAAATCCATATGATTAATTATTAAAAAGAATTGGTACATACTACATTTGGTTTAGAGCCTGTAAAAGCGTATGTGCTGAATTATTGTAAAAAGTTAATCAGAAGCTATCGACCATCAGAATGTTTTGTTTTTTAGCTCATCTTTTTTTGGAAAAAAAAATTGAGCTATTGTCATCACCTTGGCATCGGCGTTGGCGTCTGCGTCCGGTTAAGTTTTGCGTTTAGGTACACTTCTCATAAAGTATCAATGCTATTGCATTCAAACTTGGTACACTTACTTACTATAATGAGGGGACTGGGCAGGCAAAGTTAGNAGTCCGTACGGCTACTGACTTCTGTGAAGGGGCGCTGCAAACAGCCTTGACCCAGATAAAGGACAAGATAAGTGTGCAGATCACAGCAAAGCCTGACAAACCAGATCTAGATATGGACGACCTCATGAAGACGTATGCTCATGCACTCCAGAGGGAAATCAATGTCACCGACCTGGTATGTTGGCAGTAGTCCTTTCTGTTAAAAGAGGTGTGATGTCACTGCTTTGATGTCACTCAGAACTGGATTACTTCATGCAATTATGGGCAAAATGTCCATACACTAAGCTATAATGTGCTGAAGGTTCAAATAATTTCCAAAAAGTCAGTATATTTTTTTAATTATTATTCAAATTTTGTTTTAAAACATTTATCTTTATTATCATTATAAGTAACTTTAAGCATCAACATTATGAATTGAATTGTATCAATTGAAAAAGCTATGTAAACAAATAAATATTTTCAATTAAAAATTTGGAACAACACGACCTGGCATGTTTGAAAGTAGTGCATATCCATCCTGTGTAGCACAAAATCACAAAGGTAAGTTGATAAGCGACACCTGTGGACACAGTTTGAATTAGTCAACACAAATAGTTTATTTTAGAGATAGTTTGTTGTTGCTAATTATTGTAAAAACCATCATATTTCGCCACAACAGTCGTGTATTAGGATTTTATTGATATGCCTACCCAAGAAATCACATTTAAGACTAAACTTATTGTTTGTATCAGCACTTTTCTGCATTGTGAATTGGAACCTCTTTGCCAATTACTGTTTTCTGACCAAGTTGCACAATAACTTGTGAACGGATTGACCGATTGGCTTGATACTTCCCATGTGCATTGGCCTTTGCCAGTCGATGACCCCTATCACTAGGTCAAGGTCACTGTCACACTAAGAGTGAAAATTGTTTCCGATCAATAACTTGATATTGTGGTCACTAGGTCAAAGGTCACTGTCATACTAAGTGTGAAATCGTTTCCGATCAATAACTCATCAACTGATTCACTGATTGGCTTGATACTTCCCATGTGCATTGGCCTTGGACTGTAGATGACCCATATGGAAATTGGGGTCACTAGGTCAAAGGTCGCTGTCACAAAAAGTGTGAAAATAGTTTCTGATTAATAATTTGTCAACAAATTGACCGATTTGCTTGAATAATGTGTCAAGGCCTTGTTTTGGGGGGCATCAGTCTCCCACGGCTGAGCTCTTGTTACTTATTGTTTAACAATAAATTCTGAAAGACTGACCTACAGGATGATCTACTGGTACATTAGACTATTTTGAAAATTACATACTATGCTTTCCAGGTGCACAGTAAAGATGCCACACTGGTTGCCCTGGTGATTGCATCAGTGAGGAAGGAACTGCAGACAGAGGCCTCAATGATTGAGAACTTCAAAATCCTGCGGCAGGAGTTCTACGAGAAAATGAAGTCCATAGAGCCTTGGCTGGAGAACACACCCTCGTTCAGCGAGCTGCAAGAAAACAGGAAGCTGCTGCGCTCTCTCAAGTCAAAACTGAGACACCTTCAGGCTGACAAGTTGGACTTGGAGGAGGTGATGTATCTCTTTGTAGTAGTTAATGTTCAATGAGTTGTGTGTCCTCACTGTCGGACACTTTGGAATAATGAATGACACAAATTAAATAAAAACTGTCCAAGAAGCGCATTATTCNAGATCTAGATACAACTTCTGACCAAGTTTGGTGAAGATTGGATGAAATTGTGGGACAGACAGACCAACAGACAGACCGACCGACAGACGGACAAAGTGACTCCTATATAGCCCCCATTACCTATTATGGGGGTATAATTAGAGAGCGGACAACATGCTGAATGTTTAAAACACACTAAGTGACCCGTGACCTAGTTTTTGACCTGGCATGACCCATATACGAAATTGACCTAGACATCATCTACATACAAATTTTGACCAAGTTTGGTGAAGATCGGATGAAAACAACTTGAGTTAGAGAGCGGACAACCAATACAGACCGACAGACAGAGAGACAGACAGACAGACAAGCTCACTCCTATATACCCACCTAAACTTTGTTTAATTAATACACTAAATACATTAAAGTAGCAGGCCTTTTCCTGGCGTATCTACGTGTCCGTTAAACAGACCCATTCCCAAAATGAAATTGTTAAATAAATTCGCAATTTCCCAAAAAATATTCCCGATTTCCCCCAAAAAACTACAGTTTTTTAAGAAAGAAGTGTCTTATGATTATTATATGTCTTTTTATGATATACTTTTTGACGATATTAATGGATATTATCTCAATTTTATTTCAACAATTACATCTAACAAAGTATAGAACTATAATTTATATGATTGTTTTCTTCTAATTTGAATGATTATAAAGAGTTATATTAAATTATTTTTTTCCCAAATCAGTGGACTTTTCACGTGAAAAAATTCCCACACCAGAAATTTTTACCCAAAATGGTCAGGAAAAGGCCTGAGTAAACACTTAGGTTATCCCTAACAGTCTTTGTTAACCCTTTCCAACTCAGAAGTAAAGTGAAAACGGCTTTTGCAACCAGCATAAAACCAGAACAGCCCAGCCTGTGAGCAACTCGCTGGCTGTTCATGTTTTATGCTGTTTGCTGCTCATCAGTATATAAGGGTTGAAGTCTTTAAAACTAGAATCTAGTGAGAAAGGCCTTGACTTAAATTTGATGATTTTCTAAGGGAGTACAAAGCATCAAAATGCATATCTGAAAGGTTAAGGGTCAAGTTATCCCTAACGTTCTATGTTAACATGGGCCCAGGGATCACATACCACGGTCTGCGTCTCACATCATACAGGTCCACCGCGCCTGGAGGGGTCCACTGGGCCGCTACAACAACAACACAAATGTTTGATCAGTCTTGTGATAATGCAAATGAGCATCACAAATGTATAAACAGGGCTTAATGCATGTGCACACAGGCTAATCAGGGAGGACACTTTCCAACTTTATGGTATTATTTGTTTTGATGAAGTATCTCCTAAGCGAAAATCCAGTTTATGCAGAAAGTGTCGTCCCTATTAGCCTTGTAGACGGCACAGACTTATCTGGGTCGACACCTTACGCACAGGCATTTAGCCCCATTTGCAGGTTAGCTACCTACACACAAAATGTCAGAGCAATACCTCCATTCAAACTTAAGACTTTGTAGCAGAAACAGTTTTTTCAATTTAAGAACAGTGACATTGACCTTGATCTTACTCGCCTGAAAATGCAATGCAAAGCTATGTCTGCATGTTAAGACAAACAAGGCACATAATTTCAGCACAATTCTGAACAAAATCTTTTGCGTCTGCACAAGCTAATCAGGGACGACACTTTTCACTTTTATGGATTTTTTTTTACAGGAAGTTTCTTTTAAACGGAAATCCAATCTAGGCGGAAAATGTCGTCCCTGATAAGCCTGTGTTGTCTACACAGGCTTATCTGGGACAAAACTTTACAAACATTCACAAAGTCCAGTTTTCCCAGAACAAGGCTTCCCTGATTCCTGTACCTGGCAGGGTCCTCATGAATCCCGACTGACTCCCAAAGTACTGCCACAGTATGTCCGGGTCGTTCTGCACGTTCTTGCTGAACACTTCATCCAGGACCGCAGTCCACTTCAGTCCGTTCAGGATCTCCACATCTGCAACAACAGGAGGGTCAGTGGTAACCGACAGTCATATTTATTCAATTGAGAAATCTTTTTTTTTCTTTTGTGAGTAACTTTAAAATTGTGAAGGACATGATCAAATGGGCCCCCTAAAAATGTGCCTGTTATTTAACATTCTTAGCCCTAACATAGCTTAAAGAAAGTTATCTTTTGCCTGCTTTAATCCAAACACTCAAACCCATATACTCTCAAGCGGGTTCCAGTTATTAGAATTTGCAAACAACGTTGATATAGTATTAAATGATAAGTATGCAAGTTTTTGAATGTTCATGAAAACTGCTTTCTTGAGAGATCATTGAGACAGGTGTTCTGACCAAATGTCCTGTTGCTTGGTGACTTTTAGAATATTTACGAAATTTTCGTCATCTTGACCGTGTGACCTAGTTTTTGACCCCATAGGACACAGCACATATGTTCAGACCTATTTAAATAAAGACTGGCCAATACATGTGACATCTAGTGACCTAATATAAATATATATATACAGTGTCCGACAAATTTCCTATTTTTCAGGTAGCCCACTGGGCTACCAGTTAAAATATTTGGTAGCCCATAAAATTTACCTACAAAATGGTAAGAGGGTAGTTTTCATCTTTATTTTTTTTAATCAATTACATACACATAATACAACAAGTACTATGATGTGACATGCAGTAGACATAACAAATCACTTATCAACAGTATCACACATTGACACACTGATTTCATTCAGTCCAATAGCAAATAGTCTTATTAAACTGCACTCAGTACACAGTTTTAGTACACAGTCAATATCATTTCTAGTCAGAAGCTGACGATATCTTGTGAATTTTGGACGCTTAGATGTATCAGACTGTGTCAAATCGAGACATCTCTTCTTAGCAATTGGTTCCTGCGGTCCTGAAGAACAAACCACAAAACGGTCCATTTTGTAATTCAATCTATTAACAGAAGTATCCTAGAGGATATATAGTTAAAGCACATGTGCACATTAATCCAAAGTAAATACACAAAAGCTCATAAATCCAATCACTCAATATTAAACCAATCACACATCGCATTTCACCTTCAAAACTAATTTTATACATTATAATAAAAGATACAAAATTGGTGCATCTTATATACAACTCGATCAAATAATTAAAGCACTGCTAGTCTCAATTGAAATCAAACTTACCTTAATTATTAACATTCGCTCCTTTAAAATAATCATTAATCGACAATGCAAACTAATTAGCAGGTGTTAATCGCGTTCACACCATTGTAATTAAAACTCATTTTCGGTTTTGTTACCGTTTTAAAGAATCCGGTATTGTTTTGTTTTCTTTAATGTTCGGCGTCCTTGGATATTTTACATCAAAAACGTTGTCACTATTACTCATTAACCACGTTCACACCAGTGTAATTAATATTTATTTTCGGTTTCGTTACCGTTCGGCGTCCTTGGATATTTAAAGACATCAAAACGTCGCTATTACTCATTATTGCGGTTAAAACAAAGAATTCCAAATTGCGAAATCACGCTGCATCACGTGCGCAAACTATCCATTCGGCTCTCATGATATTATTAGCAGACGACAGCTGTTGATTCTGATTGGATGATTAAAATACACTGATACTGTTTACAATCGACATTACCGCAAGTGATGGTTGACTGATTATATATTTGATTGCACTTTGTTATCGGATGATAAGCAATACACAGTGTACAAACACAAGGTCAGCGTGTTTATTCTACGTATGTCTGTCAATAAACCGGGCTACCGCTCTTAGAAATTTATAGTAGTCCGGCGGGCGTGAGCTGGAAAATTTCAGTAGCCCGATAGAAAAAATTGGTAGCCCCCGGGCTCCGGGCAATGGATTTGTCGGACACTGATACAACACATATTTTAACTCATATGTTTTATAGGTTAAAATTGTTTGATTGGGGACTCTTTCCAATGAGCAGAAAAACCCCTGATGTGTACTGATTCGACTAGTAGTGGTTCATCCTTGTAGAAAGCTTGGTCTTTATCCCTTTGAATGCTGGGAAATTTGGCGTCTGCTGAATTTTTAAAATTAGTGTTTTCTTCGATTTTTTTTACAAGAATACTATCAGAATAGCAAACAGTTTGGATCCTGATGAGACGCCACGTTTTGTGGCGTCTCATCTGGATCCAAACTGTTTGCAAAGGCCTTCACAATTCGGTTCCCGCACTGAAAGTGTTATTATACTCCCTGTATACTGGAATTACTGTGGACGTCCGTCTGTTCGTAGACACAAACTTGTCAGCAGGCATTCTCCAACACTTTTTAACGTACAACATTCAAACTTGCTTGAATTGTTTCTTATAAATTGAAGTTGTGCATATACAATTTGTATTGTCCTACATTAAAAATTACAAATGATATGCCCCTTTTTCAACTTTAATTTGCTATAACATCATAATTATTAATAAACTCTTATTAGTAAATTATTATATCCCCCGTAACGAAGCAAAGAGGGTTATACTAAAATCACCATGTTTGTCTGTCCGTCTTTCATCCTTCTGTATATTTGTAGACATTAACTTGTCCAAGGAGTTCTTCTACATTTGTAAACGTAGAACATTCAAACTTTCTTATGATAGTTGTGGTTGGGTCATTTTTACCATCTGACGCTAAAAATTGCGAAATGTATCCCCCTATTTCCACTTATACATTCTATATAAACATCATAATACATATTATTACGTCAAAGTGTTATCTTTGTCATGATTGTAACTAATTCTAGTTCTAGTCTGAGGATGTAAATGAAGTCAAATGGATAATGCTTATACTTTAGAACTGCTTGTGTATATTTGCAGGCATACAAGGGGTTGGTGAAGAGTGGCCGTGATATAGACCAGTACCAGTTGACTCCAGGCTTCCGTCCAGACATGCATGTCTCCAGCTTCAACGGGGAACCAGTCCTTATACAGGTCTGTATGGAGAATACTCAAGGACAATTAGGTTGAACCATACCAATCCTTTGCAGTGATATAGATTGCAGATCAATTTAATGGAATTGCTGTACTAAATGTTGAAAGTATTAAGGCAAGTTTGTCATAAAACTTAAACAATCTTAGGCCCACTTTTTAAAACAGATATTGTAACTGTATTAAATTTCAAACAACACAATAATTAAACTTACTTTGCACTTCACCACCAATAAATCTTGGCATTTGTTCTCACAGCAACTAAAAGGTTCATGTAAATTATATGGACCAAACCAACAAAAATATGTTTAACTTTTTAACTGCAAATTTGACTCTTACCTTGTAATGAAATATGTGATTATTAGCGCTTAAGATTTTATAAAATAAATAAAAAAAAATCTCCGGCCAATTAATTTGCCAAATGTTGGACCACATTTTTGTTAACAGATTCACAGTCCACACAGGCTAATCAGGGATGACATTTTCCACTTTTATGTTATTATTTTTGTAAAAAGAAAGTATCTTAGCAAAAATCCAGTATAAGCAAAAAGTGTTGTCCGCGATTAGCCTGTAGGGACTGCATAGGCTAATCTGTGACATTTTACGCACGTGCATTAAGCCCAGTTTTTCAATAACAAAGCTCATGTGCAGTGGCAATTTCTGTTGTTAAGGAATACCACATAGGAGATGGAGACCACTGCAGTAAAGATGAATTCCTCAATCAAGTGTGCAAATACAACAGTGATATCGGCGTCATTCAGTCAGTCTTCTTTAGCAAGGTAATGTACGTAGTCTCATTAAGCCCTGTGTACTATTAGTGGCACCATTGTTGCTGATATTGATTGATTGATTAGTAGTGCAATATTTGCTGGATTTTTTAAAAAGTGAACCAGACAAGGTCGCTCCTACAAATTGAAAGATCGTAGATCTTTGTCGAACACTGATCTATTATACAGTGCAATTTGTATGTCAATAGTTAAATCTGGCAACAAGTGTGACTTCTTAGTATCCAAGCTAGAGTCCAATTAGCTCAGTTAGTAGAATGCTGGATCAGGAGGTTTAATCTCAGCCAGGCCTCGTAACTTGTGTTTGGAATTAGTCGTGGAACTGTTTCTACAGCCTTTTACCCACTACCTCTGCTTCAAGTAAGGCAGTTGTCAATCACTGGCATAAGTTTTGATGAACGGCTTAGATTTATACCAAGTGAAAGTAGGAGTCAGTTAACTAGCTAAAAGTATATAAAGGGAACACTGTAAAAATTTGGAACAAATAAACAATTAATTATCCACTTGGAACACTAAGCTGCAGTGTTAATGACTGCATATTACTAGATTATATGAATAAATGAGTACCATTTATAAAAGACAGAATATTATTGTTGGCAATCATCATAATCTTTGTATAATTCATTACCTAAGTCTCTTCTTGCTGGTCAAGATCCCAGATCATCACAAAATGCAATGAAGTCCTGCTGTACTATGATTTTGTGTACATGAACAAAGAGTCATTACAGAAACTATTTGAAGGAGCTTATATGTATCTGTATGTTGTGAAATGGGACTAGGGATTTATCAAAAGCCACACGTCTGTGACAAAGCTCTTGTTTGGCGGGGGATATCAATTCAACGAATATGCTTGTTAATACAGACACAACCAAATTTATTTTATTTGCTATTTACAATTTTAAAGAGAAATTTAAAAATTGCTTTATATTAATATCAAATTATTTTTCATAAAGAACATTTCTCATGGAATATATGCTGAATGGATGATTTAATGTGAGTTATAAAATGTAAACAACTTAACCGTTTTCCACTCACTCAAAAGATAAGTGAAAATGGCTAATGCAAACAGCATAAAAACAGAACAGCCTGCGAGCTTCTCATCAGTATCCTAGGGTTGGAAAAAAAGGCTATAAAACTTCAATCTTGTAAGAAAGGTCTAAAATTTAATTTGAATTTCTAAGCGACTACACACAGGTCAAAATGTTTATCTGAGTTGTGAAGGGTTAATAAAGTCAGTTACAATTTACAAAGTCTCCCTCTCTGCACAGTCTGAGCGCCAGGCGTACATCGAGAGCGTGTGGACAGGGGGAGAGCCTGCTGAGACACTGATCAAGTCTCAGACATGGACACCAGCAGAGCTGCAACAGATCTGTGTATCCCTCGTACAGCGGGTCATAGCCCTGCACTCCCGGGGCGTCATACACGGGGAGATCACTCCGCAGTCTGTCATTATCAAGGACAGCAACTCTGTCTGGCTTGTGCTGCCCGATTTCTCCAGGACATTGGTAAGATATTTATGGTTTGGTCAAAGGGAGACTTGTTTCAATAAATATTTCAGGATTATGATATTGCTATACTAGATACACATGTTTCATGCTGATTCCGTGCTTTGTTAAATTTTAAATTTCAGAATATCTGCATATCAGCATATGTGTGCATATTAAGCTGTCTGTATTCTTATTAATTCAATAATGAGCCGCTTTGTGTGAAAACTGGGCTTAATAAATGTGTCGTGTTCTGAGAAAACTGGGCAAAATGTATGTGCATAAAGTGTCATCCCAGATTAGCCTGTGCAGTCCGCACAGGCTAATCCGGGACGACACTTTCCGCCTAAACTGGATTTTCGCTATGATGAGACATCATTTAAACGAAAAATTCCATAAAAGCGTAAATTGTCGTCCCTGATTAGCCTGTGCACAGGCTAATCTGGGATGACAATTTATGCACAAGCATTATGCCCAGTTTTCTCAGCACGTGACTCAAATGTGTAGTTTTACCCCAGATTAGCCTGTGCAGCATTGATGACACTCCGCCTAGATTTGTGTTCATAAGAGACCTTCAAACCAAAAAAATCATATATGCGGAAAGTGTCGTCCCTGATTAGCCTGTGCAGACTGCACATGCTAATCTGGGACTACACTTTAGGCACATGCATTAAGTCCAGTTTTCCAAGAATGCAGCTCAATTATTCAAGTTTGTATGATATTTGCAGGCTGAGAGGATAATCAAGCGGTACGTGACAGACAATGGTGTCGTGTTCCAGTCACCTGAGCTGCAGTTCTCATCAGCAGAGAGTCTTGGGCCAGCTGCAGACGTCTACAACATGGTGCTACTGATATTCTGGGTAGGAACAGTAATTTGTCACAAATTGTTTTTTTTATCTTTGTGAATGACATCGTGCCTGTACTTCTGTTGCATTTTTTTGTCTTTGATGTGTGAATCACTACCAATACCTAAACAAATATGATATGTGCAATTGTTTGAAATGAAAAGTATTGTCCAAGAAAGCCATTTGTACATTTATCTTGTTTATGAAGAGGATTATTATTTGAGCCTTCTCTGGGAAAACTGGGCTTAATGCGTGTGTGTTAAGTTTCGTCCCGGATTAGCCTATGCAGTCTACAATGGCTTATCAGGGACAACACTTTCCGCTTTTATGGTTCGTTTAAAGGAAGTCCCTTCTTAGCGAAAGTCCAGTTTAGGCAGAAAGTGTCCCTGATTAGCCTGTGTGGACTGCACAGGCTAATCAGGGAAGACACTTTACACACATGCATTAAGTCCAGTTTTCCCTGAATAAGACTCATTTGAACACAAATGTTTTATCTACTCTGCAGTTGCACAATCCAAGCGGTAAAGACAGCAAAGCAGGCTCCAAAGAGGTATTTCTGACCATTTGTTGTCAATGTCTAAACTTTAGTTATCTGGCATAAAATTTATACTGGTTCTAGTTTAACTGTTATTAGGAATGTCCATTTACGTAATTTATCTTTAAGCATTTTGTTTGATAAACATTTTTCATTTTTTTGTGCATCACATAAAGATTTAGATGTACAGGTCTGGCTTACTCACCACATTTATTGTCCCCTACTGGTTTCACCGGAGGGGACTTATGGTTTGCGCTCTCTGTGTGTGTCGGTCAGTCACACTTTTCTGGATCCTGCGATAACTTTAAAAAATCATCATATTTTTTCATGAAACTTGAAACATGGATAGATGGCAATATGAACATTATGCACGTCATTTCATTTTGTTCCTAAGTCAAAAATTCTGGTTGCTATGGCAACAAATATATTTTGTTTTTTGAACAACTGACAATGGTGGAGCCAGTAGGGGACATCAATGCTTGGCAATAGTCTTGTTTCTTCTAGTGTAGACATTTATCATATCTCCCGAAAAAGTAAAGGGGGTATACTTGAAACATCTTGGACATCTGTCTATCTGTCATCTGTAGACACAAACTCGTCAGACATTCTCTTACACTTTTGAAATTACAATTTTTAAACTTGTAGGCTTTGCTCCTAATGATAAATGTTTATGTTCGATTTTTTATCACCCTGTGTTTACTTAAATAGAAGTTATGCCCCTTTTAAAACTTAAGTTTGTGCAGCCTAGTCACTTAGTTACATATATAGCGCCTCCTTGTAATGTAAACTGGTGAAAGATAAGATACAATTTTGCTGTACATTATTTGCAGGCAAGGTCTCTGCAGGTGTTGTTTGATCGTGTGCTAAGTGGGAAAGCAGCTACCAGGGTGACAGCCGAACAGCTACTGCAGTTGGATTACTTCAGCAAGCCCCTCCCCGAGCCCAGCCCCGTCTCTGCCCAGCCTAGCCCCGCCCCCAGCCCTCCTGTTTCCATGGTAACCCCTGTTCAGCCACCTGTGATCAAGAGTTCTAGCGAACCTATGGAGATTGGGGTGTTCAGGGCAGAGGATTACATGTAAATACTTAGTAGAATTTAGAAGTGGTACAGATTTAAAAAAAAAAAAAAAAAAAAAATAGTTTTGCATGTTTTTGTTCTTATCTAAGTTGACAGAAATGTTGCATACTGATCTTTCAAATGATCTGTTTATATAAATTGCAATTCTTATGTGTAATTATTTGGTGTTTTATATTTATTAGCTGAAAAAAGATATTTCAAGTTTTTAGCCAATTATAAAATAGACACAATAAAAAAGCCATGCATATGCAGGTTGGGGTGGGGGCGTTTTCATTAATGTTTTACAAACATCTTTTGTTCATACTTTGTGTGTGGAGGTGTCAGAAAACTTTACCTGAGGACACAAATTTTGATGCCGTAAAAAGCAAACTGAACTATTATACATTGGACACTTAAATTTGTGGTTCTTCCCTACCACAAAATCCACGAAAAGTAATTACTATCTCACTAATGATAATGTTTTTTATCGTAAAGGACACAGTTATTTATAAACAGGGTATTATCTATACAACACTGATAGCTGTGTATGTTTCAGGAGCCTCCCCATTCTTCCCCCCGCTCCGTCCATCCCTGTGGCAGCCTCCTCTGACACAGACAACTCCTGGACCACAGACACCTCGGCATCTGCCACCGACAGCAGTCGAGACTCCCCGCTGGACACCACCTTGGCAGTGCCTAAGTCCGACTCCCTGCACACGGTCACTGGGGACAGTCTGGAGGCCACAGGGCAGACAGTGGAGGAGTTGCCTGACTTGGGTTTCCACCTGGACGTGGAAGGTGGTGATACACCCACCACCGAGAGTGCCTGTGTTGGGCTGGGAGATGCACCCCCGGAGAGTGACCAATGGACGGTCACTGAGACAGGGACATGGACCAATCCTGAACCGTCTATTGATGTGGGGGTGGAGGGGGATGAATCTGAACAGGAAGGGACAAACGATTTAGATATGCCTAGCGATAATGGAATCAATGGAGCAGCTGGCTACTTGGAGGCTTCTCATGACTCAATAGCAGATAGTCCAGTGCCCGATGAGAGAGGTGCAGCATGCTTGGGCAGCCAGGATAATTGTTAGTGTCAGATGTTCAGGTTTCCTAGTTCACAGTTAACATGTTGGTATGTTCCCTGTTTATAATCAATGTTTGATAATTTGCATGTTGTGTTTGTTGCTTCTCTAGTTTATGTTGCTTTTTATGTTTTGTTTGTTACCTGTTGACCCCCCTGAAGCTATTTGAAAATATTGCTGAAAGAAAACACTTTATTTGTATCTCTAAAATAATTTGGGTCAATGTTTTCAAAATTGATTTACTCTTATCTGGTTAATGGGGAGTGAAACTAACCTTGTTTTAATATTATTGTTACATATGAACTGACCATAAGTCTTGCCAAGGGAATTAATCATTATCTGGAGCAAAACTATGAAAAGAGTGAGTGATTTTCAATTAAGTTTTAAATTATGAGCATGATGGACTGGTGTGTTATGTGCAAAACCCAGGTCCCTGCGTTCAATGTGAAGGTCACAAGTTAAGGTTGAATTTGAAATATAAGAAATTCACACCTAAAACATCTGAAGAATAACATTGTCCAGCATGGTTTGATTTTCAAATAACTGTATTGAATTGATGAGCATAGTTGGCCATGGTCACAGTTCAAAATGAATGTTCAAATAAGACTTTGTAAATTCTTTGCCTCAAAAAAGAATATGGATCTACTGAGTGTAAGTTAGAAAGGAGCATTGTTAATAAACATTATTTCAGTTGTGCATGTTTTAACTGTTTGCATGTTTCTAGTTTATATGATTGTGTAACTAATAAAATGTGATAGTGCAATAGTGTAAATATGCATTAAAGCGCATAACTAAAAATATGCATTAAAGCACATAACTGTAAATATGCATTAAAGCACATAACTGTAAATATGCATTAAAGCACATAACTGTAAATATGCATTAAAGCCTATACAATACAAACATGTCCTCACTGTAGTTTATACTTAATAAAAACATTATCTAATATATTTTTATGTTCACATTTTCAATACTTGAAGAAACTTTTCTCATGTAGACTGATTGCATTATTTTGGTTAAGTATAGCATGTGGTTGTAAAGAAAAGAAATGAAATTTTAATAACAATAATTAATTAATCAATTCCGGTCTTAAAAATTGTGCAACAAACTAAATACACGTTTTGCCTTTCATTTTGTTTTGTTTAATGAGAATATTGATATCAGTTGTTACTTATCGAAACATTTGATGAATCACCTTAAACCACTTATATATAAACTCAATTCAGTTTGATATTGTGATTCAATTTATTTTCACATGTTTGCAGTGAAAACCCTGTTGTCCGACAGTTCTCAGTTCCTGTCAAAAAAATCCTACGAGACAGCTTGTTCTCCGCTTACTGCCCTTATGAAGGACCTTGCTAAACAGTGTGAATATCAGGCGTAGACAGATGTGCAGGCCACAGAGTCACAGACTAGTTGCAGCATTGTCAGGGCTGGTGCATGAAGACATCACACCAGAGCCTGCTGTTTGGACCATGTTTAATAGCTGTCGCTAGTGTTTTTTGTTGTGACTAACAGTTGTTGTTTCTTTTTCGTATGTTTATAAGAATAGATGGTTTTTCCCCAAAATTAGATGGCTTGATCAATTAAAATACAATTTAAGTTTTGAAATATTGTGTGACATGTTTGCTGACATCATTTGGTATTTCATTCCTTGCCCCATACAAGGATATATTATTAAGCTGCACAATTTCTGATTGACTGTTGATTTTGTTTATTGTTGCATAACAACACAAATGGAAGTTCAATTCAGTTTAGAGATTGTATTTTAACTATGACAAGCACTTGCATATGAGCTCTGAGGCATTGTACATGGGTATAATACAACTGTGCATGTTGTATAATATACCTTTGAGCGCTGGAACCGGATTTTGAAGGCCTTTGCAAACAGTTTGGATCCAGATGAGACGCCACAGAACGTGGCGTCTCATCAGGATCCAAACTGTTTGCTATTCTGATAGTATTCTTTGAAAAAAATCAATGAAAATGCTTATTTTAGAAATTCAGCAGACGACATTTTAGCAGACGACAAATTTCCCAGCATGCAAAGGGTTATACTGCTAGTCTTATATACATGTTTAGTGTATGGATAAATCAGTTTATTATAATAATGCATACAAGTCTAATAGTTCAATTTAATTATTATAAACTTTTAATAGGATTGCTGTAATAATGTAATTCTCATACATAAGCAATTTAAAGTCATGGCTGTATGAGGACATGGAACCCATGAGAGCAAAAAGGTGAAGGGCCTGTTGCTTCAAACTGTATGTGACAATACACTAAGAATCTACAGGCACTAACGTTGTTCATGAGTAGCTGGGATAATACCACACTTAACTTTCAAACCAAGTTGTTTTGCATGTTTTATTATGCTAGTATTGTGCTGCATAGTGGGTGTATCATGCGGGGCTAGTTTGAACATTATGAGGATGGACTGTAAATGTATCATGGCAAAGTGCAATATTTGTTCCAGTTGTTACGAGTTGTAATGGAATATAACTGTTATGTTAGCAAGTAATTGTTAAGGAATATAACTGCATTATAGTGATAGCATTGTCAGGTTTTGCAGGTATCTGTTCTAAATTATTGAATGTGTCAATTGTGAAGCAA
The DNA here is from genome assembly GCA_007657795.1 of Dreissena rostriformis. Lineage (NCBI taxonomy): Eukaryota > Metazoa > Mollusca > Bivalvia > Myida > Dreissenidae > Dreissena > Dreissena rostriformis. Next base: position 82,084 of record VMBQ01001524.1, read on the forward strand.
TGTGATTCATTTAGGCATCAATTGTATTTTAAATTGAACCCAACAGTTCTTAAATAAATAAAAACAGCAGAAGTATAGTTTAAGGTATTTTTAAAAGAAGACAATTGAAATCCAAGTTCTCTGGGAAATTGCTTAAAATGCTGGGATAGGTCTTTGCATTTTCTCTACTTTTTGGTACTTCAATCAAGAGTTCAAATAAGTAGCATTTTGAATTGAATACCTGCAAAGACACAGTGGGTTATGAAATGATGTACTTAGAATTCAATATTTGTACCATTGTTATCTTGTCTTCTGGAAGATTGGATTTTATGCCCTCCAAGGATTGGACTTGGTTGGATGGTTGCAATACTTTTTGTTGCGACCTCACATGTATTTTTACCATATAGTTTTTTAACAACATACTAATATTTTTTAAAGGATTTTTTATTTTTCACAAATAATGGAACCCAATTTGTTAGTAGAATCTTTACACTATGTTTTTGTCAATAATTTAATCTTGCAAGTTGTTATGTGTAGTACTGGTTTTTGGTTTTAATTGGAAGTCACTTTTGATATTTTTGTGCAATTAAGTTATGGTAATACATGTTTGGGGACAGCAGGATTTCGCAAGCAAGTGGGAAAGAACATGTGGCCAGATGACTTCAAACAGATCCATAGGGGAATAAAGATTCATGGATACAACTATTGAATTTTGGTATGTCCGGCTCCATAGACCATGGATGAACTTTGTACAGATATTATTTCAGACTTGATTCTGTAACAATTGGTGACTACTTTGTGAGATACATTTATGCTGTTCTCAAATGTTTGGATTGAGGTTTTGCATGTTTTCTGCAGGAAAGATCTGCACGAATTTGTTAATGTAACTTTGCATAAGTTTCACAAGAATGTGTTAAGAATATACAACTGGCTGTTATGCGAGAAAATAAAATATATTCCAAGAAATGTAAAAAAACAAACATGTATGATGTTGATGTGCTTGCATAAGAGTAAATTGTACATTTGGCTAGTGTTTGATATCAATAATATGCCTTTCTTCATTTACTGACCTCTAAAAATTGCAGTATTGTTGTGTACATTGGAAAATGATATATAATGATGATAAGTGTGAAAAATATATTGTTGGAAAGTTAGATTATGTGTATGCAGAGAACTTGTATTTTACCAACATGTAAACCGTATATGCATTGCAGAGTTATGTTTTTGAAATGTTGCAGTGTTTATTGTGGCATGTTACACGATGATTTTGGACAGTGATTGAACTGCTTAAACAGTGAAACTATACAAAATGTGTGTTTTATAGTTTAAGTAAACATAGCATACTTGCAAGATTAAATATGTTGACTAAACATTTGTTGATTGACTGTTCAAGATGTTGTTGTAAGGGTTCCATTATTATTTTAGATTATTGATAACAGTATTTGTGTCATTTAATATTTCTTTTGTTTAACGTGTTCAGTTTTACTTATAAAATTACTTTTGTCATTTAAGAGCAGAAGAATTGTTCACTTGTTCTTTGTCCAACTTTGTTTAATAAATACAGGAAGTTTAAAATGTGTTTGTGTTGTCATTCAATGAGGAAATCCATTTAAATAATGTGTATGGTTACTGTAATTTCACTTAATGGTTTCAAGGTGAGCCTCCAGGCATGTTTGGCTCAAAACTGACAAGTCAACCAAACCTTGCACCACAAAATGTTAAAAGGAAGTATTCACTGATTTTTCTTAATTTGTCCCCGTGTGACCAACTAAAGTTAACAATAAATTAATGGCCATACATATGAACTTCTTTGATTTACCAAATCACTGTTACTTAAATTCATCTGGGCATAAAAGAAATACCATTTCCAGTGGCCTTACAATAATTTGTGAAAGGATACACGTTTTACACTTTAGGCATTTTTAGATTTAAAACATCATTCAGCATGTGCAGAGCAATCCTTTTATAGCCAATTGTAAATTAATACTGTCCTTTTATTATTGATGCTAGTTCAATATTTAATCTGTTGCAAATTTTAATTTGTTTAACTTCATTCTGCCACAAATGATAAACAGGGCATGGATGACCCCAGTTGTGTCTGTAAACGCTGCTTATGTTGTTGCGTTCTGAGAAAACTGGGCATAATGCATGTGCGTTAAGTGTCGTCCTAGATTAGCCTGTGCAGTCCGCACAGGCTTATCAGGGACGACACTACCCTTTTATGACATTTTTCTTTTTAATGAAGTCTCTTCTTAGCAAAAATCCAATTTAGGTGGAAAGTGTCGTCACTGATTAGCCTGTGCGAACTGCACAGGCTAATCTGGGACGAAACTTTACACACATGCATTATGCCCAATTTTCTCGGAACACGACTCGTGTCACAAACAAGCTATTTTGGCTAACTTTGACTTGTGTCACTGACCTTTGCGATAATGACACTGGTAAATATGCGATACACAGTCTTATGGTGTTATTTTTTAATTGCATGATGAATTATATGAAACTTTGCTCAGACCAACTAAAAAACTGCTATATGCAGACAAATGTTTATGTGTCGTCATACAATGTACATTAAAATGAATATTACTAAGGCAAACCAATGATTTTTTAACTAAAATTTGGAAAGAATTTCCAAGCAGCATTGGTTCAAAAGAAAAACTGGATGGATTTTCAAATACTAATGTGGCATTGTTACACACAACAATCAGTATGACAATTCAATGTCCAGAGCCTCACTATATTTGGGTGTATGTGGCCATATTTCTGATTTACATAAATATGTTGATTTTGTGTACACCATACAAGGGTTTTAGCATACACCAGAGGTTGTTGCATACATCAAAGTGGGTTTATCCAGATCCATCGTTGAGCAAGAAACGAACATTCCACAGAAAGTTACCACCATTACAATGATCAGAATGTACTTACTAGTGACTAGTACTTCAGTAAGACAAGTTGAGGCTTCATACAGCATATGAGAAAAATATGCATTAAGCCTCATTTTCTCAGAACTAGGTTAAAACAATAAACTGTACTCGCTCAAAACCAAACTATTAAAGTGGAGACCTCAAAACACCAAACAGATGCTCCTGTCCCATATTTTGTGAAACCCCTCAGAAAACCTGACAATGAGTTTCAGCGGTGCATTTCTTTCCTTCAATGTACTAATTAACCGAAAAGGGTGAAACCGAAAAGGGTGGACGCGAATTAAGAGTTATTGATTGTTTTTTACAGTTTTCCGAAGGGTGCACCTTATCAGATAATAAGAGGCAACAGGTTGACCCAATATTAAGACTAAATAAGAATGTAATTTATTGGATGTGCATGTCTCATCAAGTATTTGTGAAAACAATCATGTGATTAAGGATTTACAACTGTAATATGTGTTAATATGATACATTAAACATGATGATAAGCCATGTTTAACAAATTTCTAAATATACAGGTAAATGTTCGGTGTAGAGGGAGTTCATTGTATTAGAAATAATCACTCTTAACTGAAACTAAAGTTTAATAAAATAAAATCATTTAAAATTAAAGGAATCTTAAAAAATGAAAATAACAAAATATGTTAGCCTCATCAATTATTTATAACATTGCAATAACAAATGACATTCACTAATAATTAATTTAAGATTTCATTATTAAACATCTTAACTTAATTAACAGTGCAAATCTCAAATTTGCACTAGATAAATGTCCTTTTATAAGAAGACGGAGAACAGTTTCTTACCTCTGTAAGCATATAAGAACTAAACATTTCTCCCAATTCAAACACACAAACATGCAATGTGTATTAAGGCTTGAGAGCGTACAAGCCTCATTCTGTGAAAACTGGGCTTACTGTATGTGCGTAAGGTGTCTTCCCTGATTAACCTATACAATCTGCATAGGCTAATCAAGAAATGCACTTTCCGCATAAACTGAATTTTCACTAAGAAGAGACTTCCTTGAAACAAAAAATACAATAAAAGCAAAAAGTGTCCTCCCTGATTAGCCTGGGACAACACTTTACGTATGTGCATTTAGCCCAGTTTTCCCAGAGCGAGGCTCATGTAAACAATATGACTACGAGTATGCATCTGCATTATGTCTGGAAGTTTCCATCCAAGTAGAAGTTCTGGATCCTGTCTGTTTCAAGCACCTGCACGTTCTGATTCGCTGGCTCACTGTTGCTAGTTGCAACTGAATCCGAGATCCCACCGATGTACTGCATATTCAGAGCCTGCGAAAAATAGTTGGCGTCCATGTTATTACTTTGTATACCAGTGTCAGCACAATCTCCTTGGAAAGAGGCATACAGATCATTGTCTTGTATTCGGCTTGTGCTCGGACCAGATTGATCCAATACGCTGGGGTTCATTTTGGTCAGTTGCTGATTGTCACTAATTTGGGATACGGTAAAGTTCACATACTGTGGTGGGTTATCCATTTGGTAAGCAGCCAATGTTAATATGCTTTGATTGCTAGTTTCTGAAGCTTGTTGCAGGTTACCATTCTGTGTGTCGGGCTGTGAATCATGCACCTCTGTCATGTGATCAGATAGTTTGCGAAGGCTTCGGAACACAATGCCACACTTGTCACACTTTGGTTTTCCTGTATAACAAATTACAAAATTTGCATTTTCATGACCATAAACTTGTTGTCTGTTGGATGGTGGACTACAAGTTCTGAGAGTAAAATTTACTGTACATGGAAATCAATCAACATTGACAAGTTTTCATTCAAAACCTCTTCATGAATTGAACAAACATGTGCATACCTGTATGTGTCCATTTGTGTTGCCGCCAGTTACTGCGGTCAATAAATGATTTTCCACAAACATCACAAGAGTAATCTGAAAAACAAAAGCAAGATGTTGTGTTTAATCTACAACAGCTTAAGAAGATGGGAAGTAAATTGTTATTTAATGACTATTAATATAATAAATACTACATGTATGCACTTTTAGAAACATACATTTGTTTTTGGTAAACCGACAATATAACAAGAAGGATCCAGCCATTAACCTGAGTACGTGAACATTAGGCAGATATGCAAACTGTTATAGATTTAGAGTTTTAACAAGTTTTTTTCTTCCTGCAATTTTCCCTAGTTTTTGACCTCACATGACAAAGTTTAAAACTAAACCTTAATATCATTGGGGCAAATGTTCTCACCAAGTTTCTTTTAGATTGGGCAATTAATTTGTCCCTTATTTTTGCACACGACACAAGGAACAAATGGCGATTATAAGCACAGATACCTCAGATGAGCTTCAAACAAAAACATGCACCATATTGATGGACATAATGGAAACACTTGACTCACCAGCTTTCTTCAGATGCACTTTCTCATGTCGTATCATGTGATCTCGGGTTGCGTATTGTTTCCCGCAGAATCTGCAGGTCCTCACCAGGTCCGTTTTCAACTCCTGAGTGCTTGTCGTGTGCTTTGTATTGATGATGTGCTGTTGAAGACTGCTCGCGTTGTAGAATGAAGCATTGCAAACCTCGCATGTTTTCTTCTTCTTTATAATCTTCTGTGTGCTGTGAGCACTTTTTCTGTGCTTACTCAGCCCACTGCTTCTACGAAACGAATGGCCACAGATTTCACAGCTGAATCTCTTTTCTGTGCTATGTGTGAGCATGTGACTTCGTAACACATTGGGCCCTCGACACTCCAATCCACAAACCTTGCAATTCACTGGCTCACCCACCCCGTGTACCCACTCTAAATGCACTGTGAGATGACCTCCTACTAGATAGATTTTTCCGCAGTAGCTGCACATTTGCCCTCCAGTGCCATGAGCATTCTGTTTGTGTACTTGTATTTGTCTGTACTTCTTGAACCGCTCATTACATCCATCGATGTTGCACCGGTAAAATCCAAGCTGCTCACTACAGAAATGTTCACTGAGCAGGTAACAGCATGAGAACCAGGAGGAACACTTGTCACATTTGAAAACATTGTTCTTACAGTGGAATTCGCTCACATGAGTATTCAACTCATCTGCAGTTGTAAAATCAGTATCACACGTCGTGCACCGGTGTTCATCATCATTACTTACACAGTGGATAGCCTCAACATGGTCCTTGATTTCCTTAAGACTGTTAAGGTTTACTTCACACCTGCACTTGAATGTTCTGATATGCTTTTGCATAAAATGGTCTTTGAAAACTGAAACATTTTGAAAGGATTCTTTACAAGCGTCACATACAATATTGTCAGAACTCCCCCCCAACTGGGCCAATCCAATTTCCAAAAACGCTGCTTCATCCCGGATGTCTTTGTATGAACAGCTGATCATCTTAGGGATATTATTAGCTCCTTTCACGCAAGGATGGCATTTCACATAGCCACTTGGAAAGGTTATCTTACACTTTTTACAGGTTTCTAATTTTAATTCTAAGGTATGTTTATGATTTGATAAATGGCTATTTATTTCATTGAGGGTTTTTAATTTCATATCACAGAATGCACATTCGTTCTTTTCAAATGTTAACTTTGCTGATTCTTCCCAGTTTTCATATAAAGTCAAGACTTTTTTAGCAAAGCCACAAATGTTTACACCGGTCATCATCTTTCCACAGATCGCTGGTGTATTCTGAATATCTGGGTTGCTGTCTTCATCTACTGGTTTGTTTGAGGCACTTTTATTGTCATTATCATTGTTAGATCTCAGAAAATCAACAAATGTAGTTTCTTCAGTTTCTATACACTGGCCATATGTTTTTATCTTTTCATCCTCAATAACTTTGCTCAATAATGAACCATTAATTTTGTGAACTGCTTTTGGGTTCACACGCTTTGGGGCTTTCTTTCTTTTATTTGAAATATTTGGAATATTACTTTGAACATTTTCAGAATTTATTGCATTTTCATGACCATTTCTGTTCTTATTTCTTTTCACCTTGTTTTTGATATTTTTTGGGAGGTCTGAAATGGTTAACTCATTGTCCTTCAATTTTCTTTTTGAAGTTTTCTTGGGTATTCTGGTTGGGGAAACTGGTAGATTACCAGTATTATTTTTTCTGATAGAATGTTTCCTTTTATCAATATCTTCTATAACAGTATCAGCCAATAATTCAATCTTGGATTTCAGTTGTTTTTTCTGATCACTAGAACTAGTAGATTCAGTAATAGAAATTTTCTCTGCAACTAAACAAGGTTCCGCCTCAGAGTTTGTTCCCGTATCCACAATCATCTCGCTTGTCTTGTCAATGCAGGTCTGCTCGTTACCATGCTGTTCATGATGGATTTGGACTTCAAGTTCTGTATCTTGGATAGATACCAGAGCATTTTCTTCCACAATGTTGTTTTCTCTACTTGGTGTTTTATTTGGCTGTGCTGTACCTTGAAAAAGAAATAAATCTTCGTGTGAATAGTTCAAGTTTCATTGTTAAAATTATATTTTACTGAACCATATATGCAAACAGCCATTCAATTTTAAACTAAATGATTTAAATATTAAACAAGCCACATAATTTATTTTTTATGTCCCCCAGTCTATACTGGGGGACATATTGTTTTTGCCCTGTCTGTTTGTTGGTTTTTTGGTTTGTTTGCGTCAAACTTTAAGATTGGTCATAACTTTTGCAATATTGGAGATAGCAACTTGATATTTGTCATGCATGGGTATCTCATGGAGCTGCACATTTTGAGTGGTAAAATGTCAAGGTCAAGGTCATCCTTCAAGGTCAAAGATCAAATATATGAGGGGGGGACATATTGTTTCACAAACACATCTTGTTTTAAATATATATTTCTGCATCATGTTTCCTTGTTTTCTACATGTGTAAATGGCTGTTAATCTGTCAAACAGTAGCACCTTGCTAAATATTATTTTTGAAGATTTACATACATTTTTAACACAAACACACACAAAACAAAAACAAAACATTTTAATAAATTTTAGAAAATTACATTTGCACATGATACCTTGGCAAAAACTTAAGAATCCCTGCAAAATCGGTTCATGCTCTTGAAAGAATTCACTTCCGATCCGGCTGCCCTTCTGTGTGAATGTTGCATGTTCAATGTGAGCTGCTAACACCAACACCTCATGTCCGCTACTTGACAGTTCATGAATCTGGAACAAACCACAATGTTGAGTGTGTTGTTTTTTTAATGTTGAAAATAAGCATAATACATGATTGTGTATCATTGTTCCTCCTTGGCAAACTCTTGAACATCTGTTAAACATGTTCATGGGTGCTTAACCGCAGTTATAATTATTACTTAATGAACAATGCACAGATAAAACAGTGTAACTATGAACATAACATTGTACATGTTTTCATAACCTAAAAAAGAAATCAGAATATAATATTCATGTATCAATAACTGAAATAATTATTATAGGGCATAAACACACAGATTTTTGTTTTCCACTAACCCGACCGACGATATATTTTTTTTGCCAACATTCAACCGTTTTTTGGTTTCCAGGTGGAGTTTTCTATAATTCACCTGGTATGCTTAATTCTCTAAAATAACTCTATTGATCTAGTGATCACTTTCATAGTCACTATATTAAATCAACTAAAATTACCAAAGGAAAGGAAGTTAAATACAGATTTTGAAGATTTCTAAATCTCATTGCATATTCTTTTTAAATTGAGTCGTTTAAAAAAGTTAACGAAAACAAACATGTTCAGCCGATATACCTACCATACTTTTTTGACGAAATTGTTTTTAGTGAAAACAAATGACATTTTTAGGGCCTTATTTGAGGCCCATAATACTCACAAGTTTCTCTATTAAACTGTTTTCCACTATTGGCATTGCTGACATTCCTGCTCTCATGGAGTTCGACCTAAATATAAGTTTACAATTAATACATGCTTTTTAAACAATGAAATGGGTTAACTTAATATTTACAAATCTAAACTTGAAACAAAATCTAACTGTCTCAGTGTCTGACTTTGACAACCCATTTATAACAAGATTCTTTTAGTTAAATGTAACCTAATCAAACAGAAAACATAATATACTATCAAAACTAACGCGATGATAAGAAGAAAGTCTTGAGGACATGGAAAAACATTACCAAAACACAAAACCATTCGCTGCAACTAGTGTGGCCCAGTACAAACGTGTGCCTTGACATTGATTTCCTTGTATAAATGGATCACTACTTAGTGTGTTGTAACCTTCTCCGAGTCGCATGAGTGTACATTTGCCGTTTTTCAATCGTTTGGATAATAATGAGCAATCTGTCAACATATTTGTTGAGATTTTCCCATTGTATTTACATTTTGGAATCATAAAAGCAGAGCGGTAAAAAATAATCAGTATTTTGTTGTTTCATGTTGATATTCATTTCTTCATAGTGTGTCTATCTAAGTTAGTGTAAACAAAGTGTACGATTGATCATAAATAGTCACGAAAACAAATGACATTGTCAAAGTAATCCCACGTTGTCAATTTGACAATAACATAAATACGTCAGATCTTAAGCTTAAGTGGAATTTCTGTGTGTGTGTAATTTATGTTATTTTACTGATCCAGTAAAATTCGGTATTGTTTGCAGCTATTCATGATCTAGTTGTCATCTGAATGGTAATTAGCATAAACCAGCAAGCGTTTCACTGGTAAGGAAAAAACTGGTTATTAGATTGGCGAATGCGGGCGGGCTGGCTGGCGGGCTGGCGGGCGGAACAAGCTTGTCCGGGCCATAACTATGTCGTTCAGTGTCAGATTTTAAAATCATTTGGCACATTAGTTCACCATCATTTGACGGTGTGTCGCGCGAAAGAATTACGTCGATATCTCCAAGGTCAAGGTCACACTTTGAGTTCAAAGGTCAAAAATGGCCATAAATGAGCTTGTCCGGGCCATAACTATGTCGNCCCCAAAATGGGAGTTAAACGTCTAGGGAGGAAACGTCTGGGGAGGAAACGTCTTGGGGGGGAAACGTCTGCCACCCGCATTTCACTGGTAATTTTTTATCTGGGCTTGCTGAGGTTTGCAATTATATGTAGAAAGAATAAGGAGGCTTGACAAATTTGACTTACATTAAGTATCAAGTGTTAATATTAGAAATCGGGCTTGCACGGTTGAACTTCTATTTTCAATGACTGATCTGATCGTTTTTAGTGCTTCGAATAACGACTGTTTATGAATGTTCTAGAACTGGATAATTAGTGATTTTTAGTATTCACAATGTTTGTCTTACAATGGGTTAATCAAGTCCTTTACCTCATTACTATAAGTCACATTCTTACAAGTATTATGTCCATTGTCATTAATGACGATCACGTTCAATTTCTATGAATCCTTTTTTTTAACAACGAATTCAGAAACTATGTGTAAATATTAATAATAATTCTCTACAAACAAATTTAAAAATGGAACATTTTTTACTAAAATATGTAAATACACTCTTTAAAAGAATCTTAAAGAGTTTTATTTTATTGCAATATGCAAAAAAATATGCTCCAGTGTTTTTTTTTCGTTAAAAATCGGGGCCGGTAAACGGCCCCAATCCCAATGGCAAAAGGTATATATTTTTCCCAAATGGGACCTAAAAATCCCAATGGATTTTTTTATTTTTTGCAACATTTAGTTCATCTGCCATCCAGCCTTATAAGTTAGACCCTAGTAAAATTTATATTGAAAACACTTTTATATTTAATTTGGAAGCATTTATTAGCAAAACCACACCAACACTCTAATTTCCCAATTTGGTCAAAATCCTGCGATTTTTCACAATCCAAAGGGACCCGGCCCCATTCCCAAAATGGTGAGAAAAAAAACACTGGCTCATGAAAACACAGGATGTACTTCATAGGAGTTCAGCGTCGTAGCCACGCTGAGGCACACCGAGGCAGTTGCCTCGGCTAAAATTTGCAGGGCGATGTTGAGATTACAAGGAAAACAAGGAAAATTTATGTCAAAGAATTATATCTATATAAGAAATTGAGGCAATTAAATGAATTTTAGGCACTATGATATTCACAAACAAATATTATCATTGAGTACAATTTGATAAGAATTATTGCCCGATACATCAATAGAATATTTGAATTGATATTAAGCTTGCCCGTTCGTTCTTGTACATGTGAGCGTACTTTTAGCGCATTGCGAAGGCTTAAAACGTGGACACGTTCTACTATGAAAGAGGAACGGCTTAATGGCATCGCTTTACTGTTTGTGCATAAACACATTCCAGTTGATTGAAAACATAAACTTCCAATGTGGGATTCGACTGGAGACAGGAGAGTTGAAGTAGCGTTCAATAAGATAGATATTTGAAAGTTGAAGAATAATAAAACATGTTAAGACAGTGCAAAAGTTTTTCACAATTCATGAAACATTATTCGCTAAAATGTTTGATAGATCTGTTTTCTTCATATTAAAAGGTAGATTTATATTATGTTAGTATTTCAATAATAAATATTTAACGCACATTATATTGTCCATATACATATTATGGCTTGTATGAGAGAGCTGCGTCTCAATTTTTTCTTTTTCTATCTGACTTCAAATAATTATACGACTAATTTTCTGTACTTAAGGTTGTTACATCATTGTCACTTCAAACACCGTTTATGGTAACATAATCTTAAATTGACAATAAACTTGTAGCAGATTTTTTGTTAACTTTATGAATACTAAACGGTCATATGTAGCGTCCAGGATTCCGACAATTTAGGTATAAAATGTGGTTTAAATGGCCTTTAAAACGCACCAGAGACGTTCTAGGTATAAAAAAATTACGGGGGGTTTTGGGGGGACTTAAGATACTGCCTCTGCCAAAATTTAGGTCTGGCTACGCCACTAGAGTTTGATTTATCCTGATGAATATAATGATGCACCTATAAAATTACTATATAATAAATAGATGATATTTGTTGGAATCGGTGGAATATCGATTTTATATCATGAGTGATCATAGAAAATCATATTTTTATGAGTGGCGCAGCCACAAGTGAAAAAATATTTTTTCTATGATCTCGAGTGAATTAAAATCGATATTCCACCGATTCCAACAAATTTTCTTTTTATTTTATGCTTTTTTTATTGTTAATTTACATTGTTAAAGAGTTAAAATGGAGAATTTAGCTGGAATTATGACGTCATTTTGTCAAAAAAATTACATCATTTTGTCAAAAAATGATGTCATTTCACAGTAAAACAGTGAAAAAAATCGGGGGTTTTTCACTGTTATTTTTCACTGTTTGAAACAGTAAAATACCAAATTTATTTCACCGATATTTCTCTATAAACCACCGGAAAGCATTTAATAAATAATTAAAATGTTATTTGTCATATAATATGAAAATCAAAATCAATTTATTTATTACAAGTCTCTTTTTTTAAATTTAGAAAACATCTGAAAACATTGAAAATATTTTTTAACAAAACAAATTGAACAATGTAAAATTTCTAACTGAAATATAATGCATATACGTACAGTCAAAAGAGTATCTTTAAAAAGTTTCATTTTATTGAAATTTGCACACACAAATATGACAATGGAAACACAGTATTTATCTGTTGGTAATTTCTCATCAACATGCTCTTTATGACTTAATTTTCCTTTCAGATGTCAGCCCCAGCACTTGTAGGAGTTTTATTTATAATTATTTTTGTAATGATGCACCTATATAAGCGCTACAGGCGAATGCATTATGATTTACTTGTGTGGGATGTGACAAGAGGCCACAGGTGGGTGATGATGGATGTTTTCTCAGAAATGACGTACTGTAATGTTGGGAAGTTTCCTATAAAACATGGTGCAAAATGTAGCTCCTGTGGAATCTGTGCTGAAGATGGTAATATGAGAGAAGCAAATACAAAAATCCCATGCAAACCATTATCTTTGAAAGGGGATGGAACGCCTCATCAGTGGATTAAAGGCAACATCCCTGTGTGTAGCTTGTGTCTCATTTGTGGTTCAGAATGTGGAAAACTTCAAGATATCTGTGATAGAAAATGTGTGTGGTGCAAACGTGTTGTTCATGATGACTGTGACAGCAATGGCAAATTTTGTGATTTTGGTAAATATCGTTCTGTGATAGTTCCACCACATTGTGTTGAACTGAAGAGGATTGGTATAAGAGGTCGCAGACACTTAATCGTCTCAAAGGCACAGGCACCAAGCTACGAAAACTGGAAACCGCTCATAGTGTTAGCTAATAGAATGAGTGGAAATAATGAAGGTGAAACTATTCTTAGTGAGTTCAGAGACATTCTTAATCCAGCACAGGTAACTATTATTTGTCTATGGCGTTTTTGCAAATATTCTTTGATACTCATTGTTAATGTGAAATATCCTTTCTTAAATTTCAATTTGTGATTATTAAGATTTTTTTTTATAATTTTGTATCTTAACCCAAATCCATATTGCTGTTTATATTTTAATCAACTTCAGCCAATAAAAGAACATTTCTTTGCCTGGTTTACTTTACTAGTCTAAAGTTCTGCAGCTATGACATATCAGTGTATCTTAATTACAATATGTGAGATATTCCATCTATAAAGGTTATAGATCTCCACGAGATGAAGCCTGAGAATGCACTAGAATGGTGCCACCTGCTGCCTGACACGGTGTTCCGGGTGATTGTGTGTGGCGGAGATGGGTCCATAGGCTGGGTGCTCAATGCTATTGAGAACCTCAAACTCAAGGTAGCCAGACTGTAAAAGTAATGCTACCAGAACAAATTTGAGCCTCGTTCTGGGAAAATGGGGCTTAGTGCATGTGTATAGTGTCACTCCAGATAAGCCTGTGCAGTCTACACAGGCTAATCAGGGACACCACTCTTTGCCTTAACTGGATTTTTGTTAGAAATAGATTTTCTTTACACGAACATTACAATAAAAACAAAAAGTGTTGTCCCTGATTAGCCTATGCAGACTGCAAAGGCTAATTTGGGACGACACTTTACGCGTCTTTACGCACATGCATTTAACCATGTTTTCCCAAATCGAGGCTCATTTAGTAATTTTGTACATGGTATGTTATCATTTTGTTATTGGTTAATATAACAAAGAAGAAAGTTACAGTGAAAATCAAATTGATAGATCAACATTTATAAATCATATATGACTGACATTTGTGATGCTTTTAATAATAATTGGTAGTAGAACTTAATATGAAACTTACTTACACAGATTTGTTGGTGTATTTTTGAAGGATTACTATTATATATCATTCATGTCATTTGCAGACCCCACCAGAGGTTGGGATACTTCCTCTTGGGACTGGAAATGATCTTGCCAGAGTGCTGGACTGGGGCGATGGACACAATACGGAGGATGGCATAGAGGGTGTGGTGGACAAAATACTCACAGCCAAAACTGTCTACCTGGACAGGTACTGAACATTTTTCTGCTAATGTGCATGTTTTATATAATCAAGAATTAGAATATATAGATAGATTGACGAAAAAGTTTTAAGTGAAATGAAACATTTTTTAATTGGCATCATGCCATAGTCTTTTTGTATTCTCAAGACCTACAGTCAAATATAACATTATCATTAAGGTATATCTTACAAAAAGAAGAACATCCATTTTTATATCTTCCTGTGATTGCATCTAGAAAACTTTAAAATGCATAATATTTGTTTTCATTATGTAATAGTTCAACAGGATGTAGCCTTTTTTGTTATGTTTCACTTAATTGTCTTTTAATATTGTCAGGTTCAAACAGTTCACTGAATTATTACAGGTGGAAAATCAACATAAATCACAAAAAGCACATGGGGATAGCAAGGCCTAAAAAGGTAAATTAATAATTCCCTTTTTACAAATAATTATAGCTAAGGTCAAATGAATTTACGAATGCATAAAGGAGATGAATTTAGCATTTTTTTTAAACAAAGACAGTCAGAGAGTTTAACATTTCAATTTTTGACATAAAAGAAATAGTGCCACAATTTAAAACGTGTTAAAATTAAAATGCCATGACAGGCTATGGCACTAGGTTTAACCCATTTATGCCTAGTGGACTCTCCCATCCTTCTAAATTGGATCAATTTATTTCCAAAATTAGGGATGTCTTGTATATTTATTTCTATATTTAGAATATATCTTACAGAAATTCCTTTAAGCAAACAGCGCAGACCCTGATGAGACGCCGCATCATGCGGCGTCTCATCTGGGTCTACGCTGTTTGCCAAGGCCTTTTTCTAGACACTAGGCATAAATGGGTTTATAATGCAGTCTCCTGACAGTAACAAATTTATTTACATTTACATACCAGTATGTATGATGACTGTCATATAAATAATGGTGTCAATGTATTTGTTATTTAAATACAAAAGATTTCTTTTGCCATAAGTAAACAAATTATGAATTAAATACTGTACTCAGCCATTGTAAAAACGTAACAGCTGATATACAATAAAGTGTTATTTTTATTTTAAAAAATGTCTGAGTTGTCTCCCTTTGTATATTAGCTATTTTATCTTGGTAACTGCTGTGTATTTCAGAATTGTAAACTGGGCATTGTTAGTCAGTTTGCTGTCCACTTGGCTTAAAAGCTTATAATTAATTGATATACAGTCATACATGTTGACGTGTATCTTTATATCAAAATCATGTACATGTAGTATGATGTACTGTTTATTTGCAGGAGATGATCATGAACAATTATGTCTCCATCGGTGTGGATGCCCTGGTGACACTCAACTTCCACAAGTCCAGACAGTCCAGACCGTGGCTCTTTGCTAACAGATTAATCAATAAAGTTAGGCTTTTATTTGACTTCCTGGTCATACTGCATACATAATTATGTTTTAACTTGTCACACTCCACAAATTGTTTTCTATTTATTTGTTGTACTGCAGACATTTTTTTTCTAGTACTTTTACTTGTACATGTATTAAGATATTGAACACGACCTATGGAACGAATTATGTTTTAAAAGGGAGTGCAACAATAATTAGTTTATAATACTGTAAAACCTATACTATTTGTAGGCACAAAATTTTGTGTGTTTTAAAAACAAACAAAAAATCTTGGGTACTTTAATATGTGGATTTCCGATTTGATTTTAATAAGTTAAAAAATGGGTTGCGTACACTGTAAATCACACGTTTCAATCAAGTGTAAATGTATTCCATTATTGAAATGACAAGCAAAAGACGTCTGTTATGCAAACTCTGCATGTCATTGAGGGAGATAGGGTATGACTACAAAGGGTCAATTAAACAGGATCCCTTATAAACAGAGTTTACAATTAACACATTTTCAAAACAACAAAGACAGATACCAATTAAAGTTATTATTTAGCATATCTATTCTAAGTACGAGTCACAATTAACAAAGGTGTGAATATGAGTAAATTTGTAAGGAGTCCTGAATTGTTACTTTAAAGTAAATTTTGCAACATGGAAATGTAAACTATGCACATAAATCCTTACTAGGCTAACTTAAAAAGGTAGCTTTGATTAAACAGCATTATTGCATTGGAAGCTTTATCGTATATGTCAATTGTAAATCAAGTACTCTGTGTAGTGCCTCGGAACTGGATATTATATAAATGCAAGGATGATTCAAAATGCACTTCCTGTTTAAGGTACCGTTTTTATCTTCAACTTGTTCTTTATTTTAACAATTTATATTGTTATGTTTTTAAAACTTCGCATGAGGAAAAAAATCCGGCGGCCATAGTAATAGCTATGCAAACAATTATTTGTTTGACACTAAAATCCTAAGTTCATATTAAGCACGAAATCCACCAAAATGAGTGTCTCACAAATAATTGTTTAAAAGTACATTTACATCTGTTCCCTCTTTTCAGATGTGTTACTTTACGTACGGCACAAAGGATGTGTTAGAGCGGGAGTGCAAGAATCTCGACCGGAAGATCAAGGTGTGGCTTGACGGAGAGGAGATCAAGCTGGAGAACATCGAGGGCCTCGTCGTGCTCAACATCGCCAGCTGGGGTGGGGGTTGCCGGCCCTGGGAACTCGCGGACAACAAACATGACTTCAACCCAGCAAGGTATCTAAAATCTGTAAGGTATCTGGTAGGGATACAGGAGGGGCTTTCAAACTGTCGAATTTATTTTGACGCAATGGGCTCAGTCCTAAAAAACACATCGGGGGCGCTGAGCATCTGTCATATATGAACTATGAAGAACTAAGTCTTAGAAAGTACTTTGAGAGCCTTAACCCATAAAATGCAGCATATTCACACTATGTTATGTGCAGCTAACAAGTCATTATGATTATAGGACTCCAGTTTTCCAAAAATGAACAAAACCCTTACGGAAAAGTCCCAAATTCAGACATTCATTTCAGATCATCACCAAAATCAATTTAAGCTTATGCAATCTATCTCAGAAAGTGTCATACAAATCAATTCAAACCATCTGACATTTTGCTTCAAGTTTGTGTCCTAAAAATATTTTGCAAAAGTAAAATTTCATGGACAGTCTGTTTAAACTAAGTTTAAGCATCATTGTTCACTTTAAATAAAATTTCAAGGACAGGATTGATATTGCATACACATGCTTTGTTCCCATTTCTCTCATATTCCTCTCCCCAGGTATGATGATGGCCTGCTAGAGGTGATGGCCCTCTACTCCTCCTTCCATATAGCACAAATCCAGGTGGGGCTGGCCTCGCCCATTCTCATTGGTCAGGCTCGTCATGTCAAGGTAGGCCCACTAGCATATCTCATTATGATAAATATAAAAATTGTATTAAAAACTGACCTAAATCCAAAATGTGATTGTATTGTTCATCTTTTATTTAAGTGTTTTCTGCAGTTTAAGAAGATACAATTTTTTCCAGATAAAATTAGCCTAGGCCTTATATTCCACTGATTCTTATATGTGGATGAAATCAGAAATTGAAAAGTCAAAATTGCTGTAACATGTTAATAATTTAAAATTATTAAAAAAAAGTAGTGTATCGTAAGCATAACAATTTTTTGTCTGTAAACAAATGTTTATTGGTAGAACAATTTTCTGTATTTAAGTTAATAAATGAAATTCGCTGAAAGCCCTCATCATATTAGTTAAGTTTAAACCTTTTTATTTTAGCTCTATTACATCAAAAAGTATTGGGCTAATAGAGACACTCTCGAGCCCATTTCTTGGGAAGGGCCAGTTCTTTGTGTGTTTGGAAAGATCTTAAGAACGCTCCCAAAGTGGGGATCGAACCTATGAACTCCTTTTCGCAAGGCGCCACCATATCCACAACACAATTGCGGCCTTAAAATCTTATTCTTCTCAAGGCCATTAGTTGATCTGTTGAACTCTTGCATGTTTTACTTCCTATGTCAGATAACTCTGTCCGATGGCAATGCCCCCATGCAGTGTGATGGGGAACCATGGGAACAGCATCCAGCAGATATCCACATCACCTACCATAAACGGGCCACAATGTTGGCCCCCGTACACACTGATACACAGTGATAACTCTCTAGACGACATTCCACTAGTCTGGTAACATGTGATCCTGGTTTTTTTGTTTTTTTATTGTAAACTGTGTTAGCAGTTTAACTGCTGACAACCTTGCTATTAAGTGTTTTGTGGTTGTTTAAAGATTTTATTGACATTTTTGTCCCCTACCGGTGTAATCAGAGAGGACTATAGGTTTACTTTCGGTTCGTCCGTTTTTCTGTCTGTCTGTCCAAATCTGCACCCTGCAATAACTCTTAAAGTACATATGCTAGGTTGATAATGTTGTATGTGGATAGAGGGCCATACGGGGAATATGCGTGTTATTTCCGTTTTTTGTCAGACAAAAAATTGTCGTTGCTATGGTAACAGCAGTACGTCAATCTCAATCCTGCAACAACTCAAAAATACTTAACCTAGGTTGATAAAACTCGGTATCTGGATAAAGGGCCATTTTGTGATTATGCACGTTATTTCAGATTTTTTATCAAACCAAAATTGTGGTTGCTATGGTAACAGAAAGAATTTAAAACTAAAATCTGCGTATGCCATAACTACACAGTACTGAAGCTAGGTTATTGAAACTTATTTAGATCCTGTACTTACTCAGACAACATTACCATGTTTGGGGACCGCTGTTTTGTCTTTGACGAAAATTGTTTGAATTACTTTAAACAATGTCAAAAGTGGTATGGTAGTCAAGTACAAAAGGGGTAACAATTATATTGGCTGTTGTACATATACTATGGACTTTAAAAAGGGGATATACTCTCTTCTGAATTGCAATGTGCTTAACAGCAATAAGTAAATCAAAAACGTTAGATAATGGTAACTTGTCAATAAAATTCTGTGTGATTGGCATTTTCAATCTCAGAGTTGTGTAAGACAGTTTACCTGTTTTTTTTATTCTATATGCTTTTTTAATTATTGAATATCAAGATCATCATAAAAGATTTCATCAGTATTCATTATTGATTTAGCTAATTTAAGCAATTGTCCTCAAACTTAAATATTTTCCCCATTATTTATGGTTATGCATGTACACTAGACATTCAGTCTAGCCTTGTTACTTTCAGTGATCTCCCTTTAAATTATATTGTTTCCCTTTGACTATAAAATAGAAATGTTTATCAACTAGCTTAACATCTCACTATGAAAGGTCAACATGATTTAATTAGATTGGATAAAAAACATTAATGTTTCCTTGTAAAAACCACAAACTGTCCTTTTCAGTAAAATGCTTCAACAGTGCATTGTAAATTAATTCAGTATCCAGTAGGCAATGCTAAGTACCATTTACTGTTTTCAAACTGTTGAACTTTTCTTTCTGGAACTATCACATTACTGTAGTTTATTTTCTACTACTTGAATTTGAGATGTTTAAAATAATAGGAAATATGTTGTTATGAAAAAATATTCAATGTCATGTACTGATTTATAATTTATATTTTTTTATTTTATTTTTTTATCCCTTTACCCCCCCCCCCCATAAAGGGGTAAAGGGGGATATACTGGCTTGCAGCATACTTCCTTATGATATTAAGTTTTGCATGTGTAATCTTTATCTTTTTACATTATAAATTACCAAAGTAATGTCCCTTTTTTAACTCGAGTATTCATAGAATAGTGCAAGCTATACTATTCCCCCAAATGTTGGCATTGGCGTATGTGTTATGTTCTGGTCAAGGTTCTACGTCTCCACATCACTGTCTCTAATACAGGTGAACACTTGAAACATGAACTTTCTCTGACCAAGACCTATAACTGTAACCAGCTTTTCAGCATGACTATTCCCCCTTTTGGTACTTACATTTTTTTTATTCAGATTTGTGTCCAACAAGTACACTCTATAACCACTACAGATATTCAACTGAAACTTCACACTTGTCTATGGGATCATCATGGGAGGTCACAGATCAGGGCCTTTAACTCTAACCTGCCATTAAGAATTAATAAATTAATTGGTAAAAATGTAAAAATCTATTTTCTTGACATGGTCACATTTAAATTTACATATACTTCATGAGAACTACAGATTTTTTGGTCCTTATATCAGGTGACCTACTTGAAATGAACTTGATACAATCACAGTGGAAGAATAGCCAAGCGCACTGTCTTAGGAGAGCTCTTGTTCAACTTAGAATTGACATGAAATTGTCGGCAAATGTACCCCTACACTTTTTATTGTACAATATATTCAAACTTGCAGGCATTGGTCCTTATGATATTCAGGCGTGCATGTGCAATTTGTTATGGGAAGCGGACAAAGACAACGAGCGAGGCCTGGTATAGGGGAGATAACCCTGGGTTAGGGTTAGGCGTCGGGTTAGGGTAAGGGTTAAGGCTTACCCTAACCAGACCCCTAACCCTCTTACCCCCCATGCACATTTATATACCAGGCCGCGCTCGTTGTCGTTGTCCGTTTCCCATTTTTAATAGTCCTGCATACACAAATACAAAAGTTATGCACCTTTCTAACTAAAAATTTCTTTACAATTATTATTGTTGCTAGATCTACTGACTTCATAAGCAAAAATATAACTTTGAAACTAGAACATATGTTATATTTGGTATGTAAAATGGTATGTTGCCCATCTACTTAGTTTAATCAAATCATGACACTGTGTTAATAACTGGCAGGACTCAGGGTGACAAAATATTCATATAAACTTTTATAGCAAAATAGCATCGTTTGTGGTTCTGTACAAACTTTGTTTAAAAAAAAGCCCCATTGGTCATAACAGGACACGCCAGAGGGTCCAATTTTTAATTGTTACAACTTGCTACATGTTGGAACATCTGGCTTTGCACCTTGCTGGTGTTTGTCACTACTGTGGCAAGTTCTATTTTTATTAAAATGATATACTTATTACTTATAGTGCTCATTAGCATATTTATTGTTTGTTGCTGTTTGCTATTGTTATTCAATAGGGTTTACAAAATCATGTTTCTTTGTAATTGTATACATGTACTAGTTTATACATGTGGTGTTGTTTTTATGCCGCCGGTAGGGTGGCATATAGCAGTTAAACTGTCAGTCCGTCAGTCTGTGCGTCCGTCCGAAAACTTTAACGTTGGTCATAACTTTTGCAATATTGAAGATAGCAACTTGATATTTGGCATGCATGTGTATCTCATGAAGCTGCACATTTTGAGTGGTGAAAGGTTATGGTCATCCTTCAAGGTCAAAGGTCAAAAAAGAAAATGTTAAATGCATGTGTATCTCATGCAGCTGCACATTTTGAATGGCGAAAGGTCAAGGTCATCCTTCAAGGTCAAAGGTCAATTTTATTTAATTTGCAAAGCGGCGCAGTATGGGGCATTGTGTTTCTGACAAACACATCTCTTGTTTTGTAATGATTCTCTATCAGCTGTTATCTCCATTTTTTTTTTCAAACAGATAAATAATAGCATTGTGTCAGTATGTTGTACCATAATGAATACATTCTTCTGAATCTGAATTAATCTTTGCTGTGTTATGAATATGTCGATTTTTTAAAAACTTTTTTGGTTCCTGCATAGTATTATTTTTTTCTTATTTTCTGTTTATTTTGTCATGATTTTTTTCAAATCAATTTCTGATAATTTGTCATGTGCATATTTTTTCTTCTTAGTTAATGGTTAAATGATGTCACCCCAAATT
This sequence comes from Dreissena rostriformis, assembly GCA_007657795.1. NCBI lineage: Eukaryota > Metazoa > Mollusca > Bivalvia > Myida > Dreissenidae > Dreissena > Dreissena rostriformis. The sequence goes on from VMBQ01001524.1 coordinate 104,048, forward strand.
ACGAATTCCAACGAGTCAAACATTCTTATTTTTTTTGTTATTACTTTTAAAAATATATTTTCATGCATATTCATCCGTCTTTGGTTGTATAGGTTGTTGAAAAAATATGAATCATGTCCAGATTTGTTATAAACTGTACTGTTTTTTTTAGCACAAAGTGTTCCGTTTTCTCATGTTTTATTAACAATACATGATATAATTTTTTATTCTATAAACTTATGTGACTGATCTTTTCAAAATTCACAGTTAGAAAATTTCAATTGCCTTTGAACGCATGTTCTCATTTGTGTTAAGTATTAACATTTGACACAGAAAATTGTGCTTCATTTTGCTAATTTCTTTTTATACCCCCAGTACCATTGGTAATGGGGGCTAATTAGGAGTCACTTTGTCGGTCTGTTGGTCTGTCCCGAAAGCTTGTCCGGGCCATAACTATGTCATCTATCAAGGGATTTTTAAATCATTTGGCACATTACTTCACCATCATTGGACAGTGTGTCGCGCGAAAGAATTACGTCAATAACTCCAAGGTCAAGGTCACACTTTGAGGTCAAAGGTCAAAAATGGCCAAAAATGAGCTTGTCCGGGCCATAACTATGTCGTTCATCAAGGGATTTTGAAATCATTTGGCACATATGTTCACCATCATTAGACAGTGTGTCGCGCGACAAAATTACGTCAAATTTCTTCAAGGTCAAGGTCACACTTTGACGTCAAAGGCCAAAAATGGCCATAAATGAGCTTGTCCGGCCCATAACTATGTCGTTCATCAAGGGATTTTGAAATCATTTGGCACATATGTTCACCATCATTGGACAGTGTGTCGCGCGAAAGAATTACGTCAATATCTCCAAGGTCAAGGTCACACTTTGAGGTCAAAGGTCAAAAATGGCCATAAATGAGCTTGTCCGGGCCATAGTATGTCGTTCATCAAGGGATTTTGAAATCATTTGGCACATATGTTCACCATCATTGGACAGTGTGTCGCGCGA
>VMBQ01001524.1:105102-175643 GCA_007657795.1 Dreissena rostriformis
TCGTCCCTGTTTAGCCTGTGCAGACTGCACAGGCTAATCTGGGACAACACTTTACGCACATGTATTTAACCCTTTGAGCGCTGGAACCGGATTTTGAAGGCCTTTGCAAACAGTTTGGATCCAGATGAGACGCCACAAAACGTGGCGTCTCATCAGGATCCAAACTGTTTGCTCTTCTGATAGTATTTTTTGAAAAAAAATCGAAGAAAATGCTCATTTTATAAATTTAGCAGACAACATTTTAGCAGACGACAAATTTCCCAGCATGCAAAGGGTTAAAGTTGTTCAATTGTTAAAAAATAACATTTGGATTATTGAGTTGAACATGTGTCCGTCAACTCTTAGTTAAGGGATTGTGATTACAGGTACAACACAAATGGGTTGTACATTTTTAGGAAAGGGGATATTTAACAAGGGGCTTATTTCCTTTAATATAATAAAATAAGAAAAAAGAAATGTCTAGAAAACGATCAGCGTTGAAATAAGCACTGATTTCATTTATTGTCCTAAATATACAACAGCAGGACACAGTTGATTTGTTACATATATTCTTGGACCTCTGAGTTTCGCTCCCTATCATCAACATGACCCATAATTTAGTTGAGATTAACTCAGTCATTTATAATAATATGTTAATGTTCCCGTTACATATAATTATCACAGAAATCTAGGTGAAAACCCATGGTAGACAAGTACGCCAAAATATAATGTTTTGTTTTATGTTTTGATTTGTTATACATATTATTATAGTTGTCCTTTTATCTTGTTAATGTAGACATGTTATATACAAGTATATACTAATACTCATTAATAAACATGCTCTTTATGGCGTGTTGATAGATTCATTTAATAATTCATAATCTTTCTTTTTTTTTCTTACAATATACCCGCATGGTAATTGAATAACATATTAATGGAATTTATATTTAACAAAATATATTAAGATAAAAAGAAAAAGTAAGTTACAAGTTTTACATAAGCACGAAATTCGTTACTTGATGGTACCCCTCCATATATTAAACTCATCCAAAAAGTTTATTTTTATAGAACCATATTTTACTAATTATGCCCCCTTCTTCGAAGAAGAGGGGGTATATTGTTTTGGGCCTGTCTGTCTGTCTGTCCCAAAACGTAAAGGTCAAAATATGGAACTTTAAGGTCAAAATATTGAACTTAAAGTCAAAATATGAAAATTTTATTTCAAAGCGGTGCAGTTGGGGGCATTGTGTTCCTGACAAACACATCTCTTATTTTTTATATATTTTTTGTCTCCTGGTATTGATGTGTTATCTACAAATATGTTGTACATGCCTGTTTTTTCAATATGCATTGTGAATTGTTATATTTTAGTGAATAAATTGTTTTCTTCTGATGCATCAGTATTTCAAACTACCGTCAATCTTCCAGATGCTGACCGGCACGTTGTACAAGTTCAAATAATCCAGAGTACACTTTTATTTGTTTAATATCTCACTGTTTTAGATACTATAAACATACTCTCTGCAAAGTAATTAAATTGCTTAAAACATCCTAGCTCATGCATTCGTATCCTTTTTTGAGATCAGGTGAAAAAAAGCCTAAATGCTGTCCAAGTTAATATAACAATTATTATCAACAAACTATATTTTGTTGAAGTGTTGACAATAAATTTCCATTTGCAGCGACCGTTCTTTAAGTATTTTAAACGTACATGATGGGAAACCAGCTGCTGATGAAATAATGTTTTGTATACCTACTGAAAGAACTTCGACATACGATTGACTTCTTTGTCATTGATGAACGTTATATTCCGGAAAACATTGTACTACAGAGCATGTTGGTCATTGCTCCGTGTGTTAATGATACCTAGCATGCTTACACAATGCCATGCCCACTAAACGTGCCATTTTCTTTAAAAAATCCACACTGTGGCAGTGTTGAAACTAATACTGAACAGCCTATGGGTCTTCTTGACGTTTTAAGTACGGACGTGAAGTCTGCACTATAAGAGCACACCTTACTTGTTCTAGTAAACGTAGCAATACGTTTCTCGATCTTGTTTTGAGCAAATCATAAATTAAGCCTAAAGTTCGGCACGGATGCTGTGTCATGTCACATGGTTTATTCACAGGCTAATCAGGGACGACACTTTCCGCTTTTATGATATTTTTCGATTAGAGAAAGTCTCTTCTTAGCAAAAATCCACCTAAGGAGGAAAGTTTCGTCCCTGATTACCCTAGGCGAACTGCATAGGCTTATCTTGGACGACTCTTTTCGCACATGCATTAAAATCCCTTTTCACAGAGCGAGGCTCAGATAAAGTTGTTGCAGCATCCCGCTTGTACCGCATCTCAACACCGTCCATGTTTAGGCCAGTAAGATCAAAGATTTATTTGGCGACTCATCAGCACCCCCTTAAAAGAATGTAGCTACCAGAACGTACAGTCATGTACGCTAGACAAAAACAAAAACTGTTGTATCTATGAGTCGTGCTCTGAGAAAAATGGGCATAATGCATGTGCGTAAAGTATCGTCCCAGATTATCCGGGACGACACTTTCCTCCTAAACTGGATTTTCGCTAAGAAGAGACATTATTTAAACGAAAAATTCCATAAAAGCGGAAATTGTCGTACCTGATTAACCTGTGCGGACTGCACAGGCTAATCTGGGACGACAATTTACGCACAAGCATTATGCCCAGTTTTCTCAGAGCACGACACATATGAAAAACTACCAGTAGTTGTGATTCCTTTATTAAACAAATGTAATAGCCTTAAAGCATTCAATTAGTCACTTAATTATATTTCAACTACCTTCATTGCAATTGCCTCTCTGAAAACTTGTTACATATTGTGTTACTTGTGTAGCAATATAAACTGTTGAATGCACCCTTTAAAATACGTTGCGTCAACGGTTTTCTTGTTAATTTTAACATGCAAGAATGGTATTGGCACTTGATTCAGTGCGCTTTGTAATCTCGAGCAGTTGTGCGATTTTGTCTCTCCGCATCTCGCGATCTCTCGGCGTCACTGGAGAATTTATCAAAACAGAACTTGATTTCCCCGCTCGATGTTCACAACCCTTCAGTCGCTATTGTAAACATTTACTAAATGTTTTCTAATTATCACCTAGATTATCGTAGTTTTGATGATGAGTGCAAGAAAAAGCATTGTTTGTTTTCCTTCGAAATGCATTAATCCCCTGATAGTAATATAAGATCGACATCTTACAACCTGAGAACTGCTTTTGACGAGGGATTGTCTAAACCGAAGCACGAGGGGGCGTGTAGATGAGAGCCATGATTGGGCGGTAAATATAAATATATATACCGTTCTTAATCAGCATGTTTAATATGTTTACAGATTTGTAGGAAAACGATTTTATTTTAATTTAATTTTGTACATGGATTTAAAATGACGATTTTTACAAATAGTGCATGGATATGATTATTGTTACCAAGTAATTTTGCCTTCGGATTATTATATACTTATTTCTTAAAATAATATTGATTCCATAGAAGAAGTGATAATAATTAATGGTCTAAATATGCAAACCTTTTCCGGTGACAATGCCAATGCGCAATCAGATGTAATGGGTACATATGATCCAGTGGTGTATTATCCGGAGATTTCAAATTCTCACTACGACCATGCGGACCCTACGCCTCAAACGTCATTTATACAAACTGGAGATGCGTTTGAATGTGGTACCTTAACTATAAACGGCTGCTATGAGCAGTACCAAGAATCGCATTTCCAGGACTTCACACGGGACAGTGACTATTACAGTTCTGAAAGTGGCGCGTCATCGGACGCCAGTGTACAACCGGATTACTACGCGCACCCAAATAGTTCTTGGTACTCTTGCGATGAGCAACCATTTCACGTAGACGACGACAGGTCAGTGTGTCCAAAACAAAGCAAAAGTCGCCAATCTACAACGGAGACTGACTGTGCTTTGACAACGAATAAGACCGAGAGTAACCGAAAAGTACCGGAAATGGTTCGAATAGGGGCGACAGTTCGCGAACGGACTCGGATGCATATGCTTAATGACGCTTTTGATGCCCTTAGAAAAGTGGTACCAAAACAGAACGCTGGTGATCACCATAAGTTGTCGAAAATCGCTACACTCCGTCTGGCCATTCAGTACATCTCATCGCTTGCCGTTACTCTCCGAACTTCCGGTGTGGAAATCCAGAAAATCCGAGGCAACTGCGTCGGGGACCGGCGTGGCAAGCGGGGCAAATCATCTGTGAAACTGGCCCGTGGAGGCCCCTAGGACGTCACTGCACTTGTTATTCTATTGCAACATTAAATTAACAGTGAATAGTTATCGACGTTAATATACACCATTATATTTAATTACATTTCTGGCTAAAGGTTGTTTTATAGTGGGCCTACTTTATGTCCTTCCCGAGTGATATATTTAATAATGGTTCGATGTTAGCTAAATGTTGTGTTTTATACTGACTAGATGTTCATAACTATTATTCTTATTTTGAAGAATTACAAACAGCACGTTTGTTAGTTATGCTGTATGCTTGTTCTATTTCCTATATATTTTCGGTTTGATACTTATTTTATAATCACGCAATACAAGATTCCTGGTTGAAAAGCATGATGAATGCCATAAGTAACATACACGTATCTTAAATTATACAGATATACATTTTTTTTTAATTATGAGGGAAATCCCCTCTTTAAACAGATATAGAAATATGACATATTATTTTATCTGATTTCTTTATTTTTAATGCCAGAACAGAACCTCGATATATGAATACTAAATGATCTCTCTAGAATAGCCATTAATACGTGTATAAACACAAATAAAATTTAAAAAAATCTGAACTATCAATTAATTTCTTAACCGTGATCAATAATTTGAGAGTATCGACCCTCATTACGTGAGCGCGTCTTACAAAGATGTCGTTTGGTTAGTTGTGCAATTCTACTTCCCGTATGTTCTTGGGATATCGCGAGATCCGGTCGGAAAGGGGGCGAATGACGCCCGCTGCCCGTTACCTGATCGTGCCGATAGGGCCCCGATACCTGCCACGATGCTCATATTGCACGGGGATATCGTGACCGCAAACATAATTGACTTTTCATTGCCCTTAATTCATCTCTTCTTATTTCTGATCTTTGGCTTTGATGTTTATTTCAGTTTTTGTAACAAGACCTAAGAAATATTGCGACACGAATGAATACAGAAGCGGCCAAGCTATAGTGTTATCTGTCGACGGAATTGATAAGCTATGTTTGATGTGGTTTTAATAGTTTTATGCTAATTGATCCAATGAAATTACGAGGGCTAGTATACGCTTATGAAGCATAGTTTAATTTATGCAAGGAAAGTGAAGTTGCAAGATTATAAAAAATAATCAAGACGGTAACATGGTAATTAGGAAACGATACAAACGTTCAGCTTCACTGTATTCTATTTCAGTAATCAATTGTCGAGATCTGATCCGCTTTAAACCCGTAATTATCATCCAAATTATGTAATTGAACTGTAATAAAATGCTAATTTCTGTGTGGTCTGGTTCGGATTGAGCTTGTTTAGCTATAATAATAATAATAATAATAATAATAATAATAATAATAATAATAATAATAATAATAATAATAATAAAACAAAAACAACAACAACAACAACAACAACAACAATAAAAATAATAATAATAATAACAATAATACGAAGAATAAGATCAAAACTTAAAACACTTTATTCATAAAATTGCAGTAGTTGTTGTAGTAGAATCGCAAAATAAATATTGTAATGGTGGTTGTTTTAAATAACTCATGGCCACACTGACTTGAAGTATCAAATGCCACGACTGTAAATGGACGTTCAGATTTCATCCGCGGTTATATACCCCAGCGTCCAGCTAGCCCCTGCGAAGGGTAGCGGCTCGGTGACAGATGGGGCCAAGTCGCTGACCTACATGCCACGTGCGCACGAGATCCTTCATAAACGACCGTTACCCTGTCAGCGTCCATCATCAAGCCTCGCTTTGATCTCTGTGGTCGAGGTCTTATAAAATTGTAACTCCTCACAACTGGATATGAAAGAATGATTTAAGTGTGATTTTCTATAAACGTTAGTTATCATTTACCATTGAATACAGCTTTGGGGCCGTCGCCACGGCGCTATTGTATAGTCTCCTACCACACCAAGTCAATGTTTTATTTCCTTTTGTCAATAGCTTATTTAATCAGATTCGTTGAGTTGATATTGATGAGAGGTAAAATAATTGAAAATTACGACCAACTAATAATGGTTTACAAACGTTATAACGAGTTATGACCAAATTTACCATCATTAATGATGTTCGTTATTAGTAAGTGATACCGCATGCATGTACAGACAAATAAATTATGTTGATTTTCCAAAAAAATCAAATTTAATAAATTATGCAGTTATTATTTACTTTCATTATTTATGAGCGACTGGCAACCACTCACAGTACTTACAGTAACATGTGAATGATCGAGCTTATATGGTAAAAATCTAATAGTAATAATAAGAATTAAATATATGAGCATTGCTCTGTGAAAACGGGACTTGAATGATGTGCGTAAAGTGTCGCCCCAGATTAGCCTGTGCAGTCCGCATAGGCTAATTAGTGAAGACACCTTCCGCCTAGACTGGATTTTCGTTTAGAAAATACTTCATTTAAACGAAAAATTTCATAAATGAGGAAAGTGTCGTCCCTGATAAGAATGTGCGGACTGCGCATATGCATTAAGCACCGTTTTCCCAAAAAGCGGCTCATATATACATGCACGCTATGGATCGCAATGCTTCTTTGAAGGTACTTATCGGTACTTGGTATAATTGGAAATTGGTAGACTACGGCAGACGCACCAATTTGCAGGTTGGTTCGACTACACGCGCAAGAAATTGCAATATTAAGTTAATTATCTTAATTTATCATAAAGGTTATAGTAGCAGGTCATAAAAGGACAGTCCTAGATGAATAAACTACTTGCAAATGGCTAGAGGGCGAAGTTTATTGGTTAAAGCTCTAATTTTGTTCGTCGGCGACCGTTTGATGTATCAATTGTACTGTAATAGAACCAACCTTCATTACAAGAAAATGAAGTCCAATTTTATCTTCACAACGAACACTTAATGGAAAAGATAATAAATATGATTTTATTAGTATTAGTTAAAATCACGGATGTTTTATAGATCTAGCGATTCCCGAGATGGCTATTCCTTCGTGCAGCAGGGATAACTATGGGAGAACTCATCCTGGACTCTTAAATTAAGCGCAAACATTATTGAATATACCAATAAAGTGGGTTCTTGTGTTTAATAATTGTCTTGAAATAGGACCAGTACAACTGAAGTCAATCTTGTTTCGTTTTGCTCCTTTTGAGTTGCCTTTTAATATACATATCATTTTAATAAACAAAATATGAATGTAAATATTATGTAGAACATTTTATGCTTTAAATTATGGTAATTCACTTTAATCAATATTAAGCACACATTTAACTCATGCTTTAAAATATTCTTAGAGACGTTTGACTAATGTTTACTAATTCAGTAATTCATTATTAACAGTTTTCCTCTTAATTTAATATAATAATGCCAAATTCGATTTCATTTACAGTTTACGCTGTGTTTTTTAAATTTTAACAGTTTAATGGCTTCACATTTCTACACACCAGTGATGGATGCGCTCTAAACCAGGTTAAAGTTGAATCCATCGTTTTGAATTTACAACCACGCGACGCCGTCTAGGACTTTCGAAACAGTTATGAAATTTAAAAATTAATTATGTAAATTGAGTAACTCACAAAAAGGTCGCAATCCCATTTCATGCTCTTTGTTCACGTAACAAAACATTAAATTTTTGTGTTCTGAGAAAACAATCGGTGAATTTTAACCCTCGACCGGTTCAACAATCGAGCACACCCAGAAGATTTATTTTTGACGAGCTCGATTCGACGTCCTAAAGAATCACAGCATGACCTATTGAAAACTCTTTTCAAAGCCTATCACGTCTCTTGACTAATTATGCATACACAATTTTTACATTATTCTCCTGTCCCCCGTTTCCTAAAAGGCCCTTAAGGTCCTAAGCACGTGCCTGGTATAACTCTGTCTAAAAGATGTTTTCATATGCAGATCGCCGCAAAAGTTCAGAGGCGGGTAAGATTCAGCCTGAATGACAACTTCCAGTTAATTGTGATAAGATATAGAAATCGATGACGTCGAATAATACGCACTTGAAAAGTGAGCTGGTGCCACTTTAATTCCGGTACTTTTTACACTGCTAGTGTACGGAAAAAAAATGTGTTTAGAGTGCCTTGGGGTAATCGACAGCGGGATCGAATCCTGCGTTCGTCTCGTGCACTTGTGCCGCACGAGTCACGGGATCTAAAATCACTTTGGGTCGGATTAACGGAATTAAAACAACGCGATGTTCCGAAACAGTGAACCATACGGAGCATGCGCTGGTTCTCTGAGCGTACGCCAGCCTCTGCCGCACAATTGTATACTTGTGTTTTGTTTAGCTTCTTCGCTAACACCTTTGGTTCAAAATATCTTATTTACCTCTGTGCTCACGTTATGTGTTTCATGTATCAACAGACACATGTGTAGCTTTGTTCTAATATACGAAATGGATGATATTAAAAATATGAAATCAAGATTAAAAGGCGTTTGCCGAATATTGCTTCGCTCTGAAACACATTAGTTTAGAGCTGAAACAAAGAATACTCTTAACATTCTACATGGTCGTATGTGTGACTCTTTTTGACTTTTGTACTTGTAACTGTTTTATAAGCGCACATTGACACCATTATAGTTTACATTAAGCCTACAGGTATTGGAGGAATTGTTTTCCGTGAAAGTGTTCATCTATAATATATATTTATTTGTATATGTAGACCTGATTGTGAATTCGAACATGCAAGCAACACATAAAACAAATTATTATTGAACTAGTACATGAATGATTTTAAAAAATCACGTCAGTAGTTTTCATTGTGTACGTTCGACATGTTAACACCCGCGCAATTAAAATCGTATTAGATTAAAGATCTTTAGCTGACATTTAACGGCCACTCGTAGATGGCAATATGAACTCAAAAAGCCCCTAAAGGGGCCAGAGGTTATTTCAACATGAGAAATTCCTTCATGTCAACTTGTCAAATCCTTGCATTGTAACCTGCAACGTTTCATATCAAAGCTCAATCGAAGCTCATTTACTATTTTTATATCAAAATAAATTTTTCAAGAAGCTTGACCATCTGAAATTGGTTTAAGGCAGGTGACCACTCCGGACAATTTCGACCAATGATTGACCGTTGACCGCATGCAATATTTCCTGCCCATGTTGACCTTGTGTCCTGCAACTGACCGGTCCGAAATGGCGTTTGTATTGTCGGGTCCGAATTGGTCATTACGTTTCATGAAAGCCGAAGTGACCACTGGTCATTCGCCATTGTTATTGCGATCGCACGTCTTTATTGGGGATCTGTTTTGGTTAAATTGAAGCCCGTTTAATAATACATACCTCCTATTTAAACAATCGGACGTGGAGTCTTATTAGGCACAAGAAAATAAATTAGTACACAAATAAACAAGAAAAATAAGCGCACGGTGGCATACCACTGAACCCAAAATGCAAACAAACTGAGCGTGCTCCTACCAACGTCGCAGCCGACTACATTAAGTCTTTCGGGTCAACAACGAACGCCTAGGGACACGGTCGATCAATATATTACGATATTACGCTCATCATTTTTTGCTGTAATCCTTTAATAAAACTAACCTCAATTGTGACTTTTTAATCTCATCATTTGAGTGGAAAGAAAAGGATAAAAGCAAGTGCCCAGAAATAAATCCAACGTAAACTGTTTGTTTGTAATTCTTAAAGTTTATTATATCTGACTGGATCTCGAACATAATCTCGGAATGAAGCCCCACAACAGATGGTGTGATATTAAAGAGTCTTGATCCTTGAAAGATTGCGATCTAAACGTCCGGACCAGTGTGAGGTGCGGTGCAATCCTTATCTGACATAATCATCTACAGTTATTGCGACCTCATTGCGGACCCAACTAAATCTGTTGACCTTAAAACGCACGTACGTGCATAGGAACGTTCCTGTGTAAAAAGTCCGTTTCGTACATTATCAAATTAGATGTAAAGCCGTTAGTCTTTTTTTTGCATAAGTTTGCTTCATTCAGTGTGTATTTGCATACGATAATAAATCATTCGCATGTAGTTTGTGCACATAACACAATTTCACGATATACACGGATGCATGGTTATGCACATAGCAAGTGCTTTAGAAGAGAACGTTTTGATTTGACATATGAAATCTGGAAATATTACTGAATGTTTCAGTTAATCTAATTTTGCGCTTCTTTAACGTTTTTTTTCGCATTGAGAATTGCTTTTATGCCCTTTTTTATGCTTTTAAAGCTAAATGACCGTTAACCTTTACCCCCAACGAACAATTTTAAAAAAAAACGGTGAGGTTCGAATTTACTTTCTTAATTAAGCGTTACTGAACACCCGTTAAATGCCATTATTCGAAAATCATAGAAAAAAAAAATAATCCATACGTTTAAAATGTGACATCCAGTTCCCAAAATCGACTGGTTTAATTGCGGGTAATGGAAATCCCCGCTAATCAATTTCTATGCTTCCCTAACATTACCGCCTTTAAATAGCATTTAACTGTCGCGAAATTAGAAAGTCAGAGAACAAATGCGACTTTTCACCCCGCCTTTTCTAAGTCGTGTTTATGTTCGCTCAATTATTTCACCAGGCTACATTAGGTCAAGTTGAAAAGCAGTGGACACATTACGTCACCCTGTAGTGTTCCCTGTATTCAGGTTTAAGTGGCTGCTGCCCCTTTAAGGGGATCGAAACTGGTAATCTATGGCTAATTAAACCCCAGGCTGAGGACCGCTTCAATGGGCCGCAATCATTTTTAGAACTAAATTGAATATGAAATGAAATGAAAATAGAAACACTTGATGACGGACTAACGACAGTAAAAGCCGATTCAGGTGGCTTTTCAGACGGCACTATTAAAATAGAAAATGATGCCCTGTGTCAATTTTGCAGGTGAACTAATGGTACTCTTTGACGGGATTATTGTGCATTAAACTCATATCAAAACAGCCTTTCTGTTACAAACAACTCTCCGCAATAATCAGGGTTGCACAATAAATGAAAACGAAAACGAACAATTGAGTTCTTTTCCATTGATCATTTGATTGATTCGAAAGAGATTTTCTACCATTCAAAATGTTCAGTAAATTACATGTAGAGAGAATCGATTCCAAAAAGGGTCTAGTGTGAAGCGTGAAATTATAATTGATTAGGTAAGGTGATTAATTAAGAAAAAAAGATCTGTTATTACGCTTATTCCACTTCACCTTGTAACCCGGTATGAAAGGGCTGATTACGCCGCTAGCACAAGAGTGTCAAATGTTTGAGACAAGAGTGAAAAAAGCTTTGGTACATCATTTCAAAGCAAACTGTGTGTATTTTATTGATATAAGATATTGATACGTCATACAAAATCACACTAGTTACCGTTATACACAATTATACTCCATATATTTGAGTCGCGCTCTCATATGCTTTGTAATTATACGATCTAACAGTATCACATTTATATGAAAGATACAGCTATCTGACACGAAATGTCAAGCATTTCGAATATATTTTTGTATTATTATAACTGTTAAGATTTCTTATTCGTCTTACATTTAGGGTGTTTTTTTTATTTCAAACCAACCTGGCATTTTCTACTTTGAATATTAAAAGCAACGAATACCCCTATATAACATAGTGGAGATGAATATTATAATTAGTTGATCTCATAACTATACTTGTAAACTGATTCCATAGTGTTTTTTTTCAGATTGTTTAATGTAACAAAATAAAAAGTTAGAAAATGACAGTTTCTTATTCGGAAAATGAATTCGTTCTTTGTTCAGGAGCGAAAAAGGAATTGCATTATTTAGATAGACAATTCAGTAGATATTTTCATATACGTGGCGTGTTCTGAGAAAACCGGGCATACTGCATGTGTGTAAAGTGTCATCCCAGATTAGCACAGGCTAATCCGGGAAGAGACTTTCCGCCTAAACTGGATTTTCGCTAAGAAGAGACATCATTTAAACGAAACATTCCATAAAAGCGAAAATTGTCGTCCCTGATTAGCCTGTAAAGACTGCACAGGCTAATTTGGGATGACAATTTACGCACAAGCATTATGCCCAGTTTTCTCAGAACACGACACATATCATAATAACATCATTTTCATAATCATGTGGTTCTGTTTGTTTCGTGCGAAGTTATTGTTTTAATAAAAACAGTTTCTCATTCGGTTTGAATAAGGAAAAGCTTAACTGGATTGTTCCTTATTCAGTCTAGAAAAAATGGAGTTTTTATGAATAAAAATAAGAAGATTTTTTTCCTAACGAATGTTTCGATATATAATACATCAAGATTGATTTAAAGCCTCTATAACGCTCAAAATCAACGAAAATTTCGTAATATATTAATAATTTCGTAAAATAAAGTTAACCTATAAATAATCAGTGTTCCTTATAGCAATAGCCAAAATTTCAACGTTAGTTTTTGCTCTGGTAACATAGATTTAACACGATACAAAATGCTCTTTTTTATTGTTTATGGTACACAATATGTTCAACGCATGTTCATCTACCAATTTAGTGTTCATGTGTCTTATGAATAGATATCGTTGCGGGAAATTCAAATGGTATTTATTGTGCCACACAAAAATAAAAAAGAGCATTTTATATCATGTTGCAAGACCACATAAAGCGTTGAAATGTTGGCTATTGCTATAAGGAACACTGATTTTTTATATGTTTACTTTATTTTACGAAATATATAACGAAACATGTATTGGCTCATTTCTATTCATTTCGTTTATTTCTACAATATGCTTTTTTTATGTTTTGTTGAACAATCTATGCTATTTTACTTTCCAGCAACGGTATCCATTCATACGACACACGAACAATAAATTGATACATGAACATATGTGTTAAATATATTGTGACACAAAAATAAAAAAAATAGCATTTTGTATCTTGTTAAATCAATGTTACAAGACCACATATAGCGTTGCTATGTTTTGCTAATGCTATAAGGAACACTGATTTTGTATGGGTTAACTTTATTTTTATGAAATATTTAACGAAATATTCGTTGATTTTGAGTGTTAATGGGACTTTAACATTTTTTGGAAATGTGCATATTGTACAAATAAACAAAATGAATAAACGAATAAGGAATGAGGCATTAGTTCCTTGGTCCTTATTCAAACTGGATAATTAATATATATATAATTATGTATACATGTGCCGGAACAGTTATTTTGATATAAAAATACACAAAAATGATTTAGTTTTAGTTTTATGGTACTGTTTGTTACACGTGAAAGTAATCCTATAGTTTATGGATGTTCCCCAATGATGCCCTGTGTCAAGGTATTTGTTATTTGTAAGCAGCATGAAACAAGAAATTAAGCAAGTAACTATTAAAAAGATCAACATACCGGAACAACGTATTTTTCAAGCAAGTAGAAGCATATAGTTGTAGATAAAAGAGGGTAGATTCAACAGTTTATTAGTACTCAGCACATACATATGTGATATGAGTTTACAAATATATATACATATAAATGCCCAGGCTGTGGGTCATGTAATATTTGAGAAAGTGCAAACATATGTTAGAACCTGAAACAAATGAACAGGTACAAAAACAAAAACAAAAAAGGTACAAAAACATGTTGATACTACATAGTATATGCACTTTTGTTGAATTTATTTTCATTTAGGGGTTTGCCAGGTGGCTATTTTTAACACTTTTTAAGATAATTGTAATAAATTTTGCAAGATTGCAAAGAACAGTTTCATTTTTCTCATTCATAAGTAAGTCAAATTTTACACAGTTTACGTTCGTTCGATATTTCTTAAGTAGATATTTGTTTCGTGGCTCATTAAAAGATGTGCATTTGAAAAGGTAATGGTATTCGTCACCGATTTCATTTAAATTGCAAATTTTACATTTTCGTTCATTGCGGTCAATATTTGACCATCTTAATTTTTCTATTGGCAAAACATTGTTACACATTCTAAAATTGACAAAATGTTGCCTATAGAAACAGGGCAGGATATCTAGATAGGTTTCATATTTGTGTTCATTTTTATACATACGATAATTTAAAGCCTTAGACGAATTGTAAACTTGAGAGTGCCACGACTGTCTATATTGGTCTTTCAAAGACTGTTCAACAAGATGTAGAAGGACCTCTTTGGAACCATCAAACATTTGATTGAACCAGATATAACTTAGACCGCATTCATCCAGGATCGATTTTACAAAATCTAACCACTTGTATGCTGAGTGCCTATTAACATAATCAGAATGCATAAATTTATACAACAGTGATGATAGCTTGTTAGGATTAACAATAATATTATACCAGAAACCAATAACTCGTTTTTTTACCTCCGTTACTATTGGAAATCTACCAAGATCGCCATACAACATAATATGCGGAGTTGAAGTTTTGACATTTAATATGTATTTCAAATAATCAGTGTGGACTTTTTCTAGCAAGCTCACATCGAAATTTCCCCACACTTCACAACCATATGTTAAAATAGGTATAATAGTAGCTTCAAACAATTTAATCTGACAATCAATAGATAAATCAAGATTTCTTATTTTCCTTTTCAAACTAAACAGTGCCTTTTTGGCTTGCTCACAAAGGTGTTTTTTTGCAGAAGCAAATAGTCTATTTTTGGAGAAAATTATTCCTAAATATTTAAAAGAATCAACAACTTCTATTTGTTTTCCATTGACTGAGAAAAATCTATTTCTTTTAAATTTATCACCAAAAATCATAATCTTAGTTTTTTCAAAATTTATGTCAAGTTTCCAGTTGCAACAATATTGATAAAATGTGTTGAGTACTGAATTTAATTCATCTTCTTCGTTTGCAAATAAAACAGTATCGTCAGCATATAGAATCACAGCTAATCTAAGATACATATCTAAATTTTGATCAGATATATCAACACTAACATTATTATTAGCAAGTAAGTAATTTTCTACATCATTTAAGTAAAGAGAAAATAGGGCAGGTGAAAGATTTTCACCTTGACGTACACCTCTTTCACATGGAAAATACTCAGAATATGTATTGTTTACAAAAATGCACGATTTTATACCATCATACATATTTTTAAGAATATTTAAAAAGCTACCGTCAATATTATAACTTAATATTTTTCTCCACAGGCCAACCCTCCAGACTGAATCAAATGCCTTCTGAAAATCAACAAAACAGCAAAACAACTTTTTCTTTTTACGTTTACAAATTTCAGCCAGAGCATGCAACACAAAAATATGGTCTGTTGTTGAATGGCCCTTTCTAAAACCAGCCTGATTTTCGTTTAACAAATAATTTTCTTCTAAGTATTTTGTAAGTCTATTATTTAACACAGCTGTAAATAATTTACCTAAGCAACTTAGTAGCGTTATAGGTCTATAGTTTTGGGGATCNGCATGGTTTTACAAGAATGGTTTAATTGTGTATTTTACCTTCATAATCCTTTTCATCCGTATTACCACAACCACCACCACCATCAGCAGCAGCAGAATCATGGTCGCTATCGGTATCCGTAACAGTAGTCATTATACTAAATAACGTCGGACAGTTGGGTAGCCGTGTATGTGTTGAGTACATATATGTGTACATATGTGTTGTTGTACGTAAATGAGTTATCTTCCAATACATGACAGGTGAACAACATTATGACGTTACAAATGTACTTCAAAAGTGTCCACCGATTCGAATACATACGAGCCTCGCTTTTGTAAAAGGGGGCTTAATGCATGTGCGTAAAGTGTCGTCCCAGATAAGCCTGTGAAGTCCGCACAGGCTAATCAGAGACGACACTTTCCACTGGTATGTATTTTTTCGATTAAAGAAAGTCTTCTAAGCGAAAATCCAGTTTATGCGGAATGTGTCGTCCCTGATTAGCCTGTGCGGACTGTACAGGCTTATCCGGGACGACACTTTATGCACATGCATTTAACCCCCTTTTTGGAAAGCGAGAAATGTATTTATTCTAATCGCCAGATATGCGCCATAATTTTCACTTTGGCCCATTAAAAAAAAATGTAAGAAAATGCCAGTTCCTTATGCAGTTGAAGGAATAATGAACTGGTTCCTTTTCCTTATTCAGCCGCGAAAAAGGAACCGATTTATCATTAAAAACAACTAGAAATGTAACAATAAATATGTGTAACATCCTACCTAAATATGCACTGTTTTTCATTGATATGTGGTACACTTTTGTTCATTTTAATTTAGTTTTATTTAAAACATTATTGGTCCTTATTCGGTTTGGAAAAAAAAATGAATCTGCTGTCTGTATCCCTTTATATCTGCGAAAAAGGAACTGGGTTACCATTGCATAAAATAAAAAATAAAAATATATTGCAATACATACGTTTTATATCCTTCCTACATATACAATGATGTTCATGGTAACGTGGTTCACTTGGACTCATTTAAATTTATTTTAAGTAAGCAAATATCGTTTCCACACTTGGCTTTACAATAAATATTTTAATATCTTGCTACATATACATTGATTTTCACATGTATGTGGTAGACTTTGGTTATTTTTTTTTTATGAACAAAAACTGACAGTTCCTTATTCGGTTTCTGTGTGGAATATGGAACCGGTTCCTCTTTCCTCATCCAAGAACGAAAAAGGAACTGGAGTATAAATAAAAAAAATATGTTTAATGTGCCAGACTGCTTTTTTTTAATATCATGTATACATGTTAAATAATTGTCTAGGTTTTATGTTTGGTGGATGTCAAGTTAATATTCAGAGTAGAACGTGCCAGTTCGGTATGAACAAGAAATCATATTCATGAGCGAAAAAGAAACCCTGAACATTTATCATAATACCGGTACACAGAATAAATGTATTTGAGTTACTTGAAATACAATGTATCTGGTCGAATAACAGTATTTTCAAAGATAAATATGATACATTTAGGTCGTTCAGTTACAAAACAACGATTGCTTATTCGATTTGAATAAGGAATATGGAACTAGTTCCATATTCCTTTATTTCACAACTTAATTCATTAATTAAATTATGTTTGATTTTGTTTTGATTTACTTAAATATTGTTTTTAATATTTTCATATTTTAAATAAGGTATAATGAGCTGTTCCTTATTCAATATTTGAATATGGAATGAGAAACTACGAACAAGGAACCAGCTTGAATTCATTGCAACCTCCTTAGTGGGGAACCATAAGCCGGATTTTAAAAGACCAAACTATCAAAGTGTAATAAAAGTTAGATTTGTAAGGTGAAGCTATTAATCCATATTTGTAATGGATACATTTGAAATAATATACACACAAATAAATACTACATACACCTGTGTGTAGCGTTAAAAGTGCGAACCATTGTAATAAATGTTACGTACGAGTACCGTCCGATGCATATTTCAACAGTATGATGTACATGTAAATTTCATTCCTATGCATAAAGAACATCGGTTATTATGCGTATGGCGCACATTTAGACTTTATCCTGTCGTGAAAGACCCGTGACTTTCGTCTGCATCATTGTGATTTGGTCACATGACAATAGGAACCAGCATATGACAATAGGAACCAGCGTGATCTTGAGACTTTGTGTCGCGAGCCACAAAGCATCCAACCAACATCAGAGCAGAATTAAGAGCAGAAAACAAGCTCTTCTGTGTTTTATTCTTTGTCAATTAATTGGTAAATCAGATGAAATGTCCTTACTGTTTTCAATGGACGTCTTTTACAGTTGGTGATGAATGTCCTCAAGTATCTGTGATCTGTTTGTGTGGCTGCATCGTTAAGATTGCACCATACCGACTTTTGACGTAGCGACCCCCATTACGGCCCTAGTCCACTGCCCCACCCTGCTGTGAAAGATGCATTTGTCTGAGCCTTCCTTTCAGAAGTGCACCTTACGTCCAGCCATGGCTGACCAATGGGCAACAAAGATGACCCCTTGATCTTCTAACGCAAGTTTAGCGCATACTGCTCACACTTTGTAAACCACCCAAGCGGCCTAATGGGTCGCTTACGCTCATTTGCAATGGTGGTCAACCATTAAATGTACTTAGTTTTTCCGGCATTGTTTTCACCGCTTCCTTTTGCTACCAGCGCGTGCAGACATTTCAGGAATAAATCATTAAGTGGTGGCCTTTGAAAACATGTAAATTTCTGATAATTTGAGAAATCATCGAGCACTGACATTGCCAGAGACGGTAAAACCTGTCAGTTAACTGAAGCGATGCTCCCACAAAGCCGCTTTCAACTTCATATCAATTTAGAGATATCTGCTTGAGATAAATATAAACTTTAAAATATTTAAGACATAAATTTAACGCAAAATAGATAAATGTCAACTTATAGTGGTTATTTTTAAAAGTTAAAAAGTTAATTGTAACTAAATCATGAGATAAATTATAGCCCCTACCTCCCTAAAAAACGACCATAAATTGTATTCTTAAATGGATAGTCCGACTTCATTCATGAGTTGCCAAAGGGTATTAAGATCAACGACTCTCCCATTGATACATAAAGCATTTTGCATTGTAAATGAAACACTTAAAACACATATAAGGAGGATTGAAAATTTATGCTAATATGCAGGTACCATAGATATGGGGTTTGGCCTTGGCTCTGACATCCGTGTCCGGTGTTTGGCATCGCATTTCAAGTATTTCTTATAAATTTGCATCGTTTCTAGCCGTAAGTCGGTTCTTGAATTCAGGACAAATAATTGGGTTTCAAATTTATAACCATTTAATAACGATGATTGGGGAGGATTTAGAAAAATACATGCATCTGAAATGAGCTTAAAACAAGTGCCCGCGGACACTTGCAGTTTAGTATCTCATTAAACAGAACAGATGCAGCCAATGTGAGAATCCTACATGGAGCTTTGATCTATTGTGGTTTTTCGACATTGTAATAAGTCCAAACTTCAGCTTTACTGGCTGTGAATCAATGCGCGTCGATCGGAACCGACGGCCTTTTGTTTTGTTCATGAACACGTTAATCATAATGGACTGCTCAAGACAGAGTGGCCTCTCTGATCCTTGGTCATCTAATGTGCACTAACAATTGTGCAATGATTGACCCTGCACGCGGCAGCTGTAGCGACAGAGGTGCAGGAGGCGTCGCGTCCGTCTTGGGCGCTCCACTCTTGTCATCCATTGGACAATGCCATTTAAAGAGTTGTTATACTACAAGTCCTTGTTTGATATTAGTTGGCAAACAATTATTGGATATGACTCTTTCTTGTGATCAGCTGATTTTTTTTTTTGAGTTTTGTTTGATAAACTGGACTTGCCGTACAGAACATGTGATTGGTGTTCATAGTGTTCATGTGTATGAGCTCGTATTTGAAGCGCTGTTAATGCAGTATGGTTGAGCATACTCGCTTCAGTAATCTTAGATCCAAACATTGTTAACGCTACCCTATTTATTTATGTTAGTCAAATGATAGTTTTTCGCTAAATATGTATTGGTTTGGGTATGTCAATACTATTTTTATTGAAAACATTTCTAAAAACACATTTATATTCGATACATGTGGTGATAGTATTGAGGACTTCCGTTTTCGACGTACCTGCTCTACCGGTGAGGCTCATAAAAGTGTCGTGCAGTTATGAAATGGAGGCAATGTATGATGTTCTCAAAAGGGGATCAAATGTTTCCTTTTATGGCATATATTGCCAGTTTACTCCTATTTAATATTGCATATCGCTGTACCTAACTGTAAACTTCTCGTGTCAGGCCATCACCATGGTTC
Source organism: Dreissena rostriformis (assembly GCA_007657795.1). Taxonomy (NCBI): domain Eukaryota; kingdom Metazoa; phylum Mollusca; class Bivalvia; order Myida; family Dreissenidae; genus Dreissena; species Dreissena rostriformis. The sequence continues at coordinate 125,004 of VMBQ01001524.1, forward strand.
GGACCGTCGAACATAATATCGTGTTTTATGGGACATAAGGTGTGGACATACTGCACGGGGTCAAGTTTCCCATGAATTTCATCGATTTCTTATACGTCCTGTGCGGGTTCGTGACATGTAAATTGAAAACGAGAGCGTCTTTGTTTTGCGCCCCGTTTTCAATTCGTCTTGTCGATAACCCTGTCACATATCTCAAGACAGCGCAAATCCTGATGACCATGTAACTGTCCACTTATAAAAACTAGCCATTGTATAACCCAGTTCACCTGCTTTATTGGGCCCATCTTGGCCTATTTATCACAGCAAGCGGCCTAATTGCCGATGGATTGGTGCAACCGGTTGACATCTCTGCGCCGTGTAAGCAGATGACCCCGCGCATTGTGCCGCTGTGCACTATGGGAACATGTCCCGTAACGCTATCCCGGCCGCCCCTGTGGATCACTATTATTCGGACGTGTCCACTACAATGCAGACAATTAATAATCGTCACGGGACGTAAAAAGGATGTTGCAGGCGTCTTGTCACAATTTGCACGGTAATGATTGTTATTCCTCCTCATCATTTTGTTGCAATTGTACAAATGTAATTCTACCATGACATTGGCACTGTATGCGACTGTGCACCTTTTCACCTGGATGCATACGTCAGTGTCACGTGCCAGCCGGGCCCTTTGACAGACGACCAATACACACTATGACATAATTGGCAGAAGCAAGACGTGGTGATCTTAACAACTGGTGTTGGTGGTGTCACATAAAGGTGGAATCCATCTTAATCAAGAATAATGCTCTGAACAACTCCTCAAACAATATAAACTGGCTGCCAGCAATGTGTCGGTATTTCACTTTCCCCAACACTTGACCACTTCATTTAAAACAAACATTTTAGAATGTCACCTTTTCGTGCACTTGGACACAAAACAATTTATCATTTCCTTCTCACGGTGACCCTTTCCCAAAACGGTCCGTTATTCATGCCCACTTCGCACCCAAACAACGCGCCATCTGGAAAGCATTTAAATGCGTAACTTACTGTTTTATAGGTATATGAACATTGTTTGGTGTCGTCAAATGATTAAAATATGTACAGCAAAATAAAAATTATTGCCGTCAGTATATTTTTGTAGAAACAAAAATGTTGCATTTATTTAGCTTATTGGCTACTTGGAAATCCACATTGGTGATGGTACGGTACCAGAATAAAATGGAGTCGAGGGGAGTGGGTATCAAAGAGGAAAATTAGTACGTAAAATAATACGTAAAAGCCGCAAAATACGATGAGTTTTCTGTGTTGGACTCGTTGATCTATTATAATAGTGTAAGACCAATAATAACATTATATAATATTTGTGGGAAGCTGTTTAATTTGTCCCTTAACATATATCAAAATCTATTGAGTCGTATTTTCTCCTGAACAATAATATCTCGAGACGCTAAGGAGTGGCATTGCAGAGGTGTTGGAATTCATGTTGCATTATTTTATTTGCGTATAAATGCACTACATGTGCATACAAATTACACGTTTAGTCTACAATGAGGTCGTAGGTCCGAGAAGTCATGTTACCAATCATGCTTGTTCTCTTTCATTTTATTCAGGGCATGACAACTACAATATTAATTTAAACTTCGATTGTCTTTTTTTAAAGACATTGCTATTACATGTTGTTTGGTCAACAAGTCTGTTGCTGTCCAGGAAATACGACACGATTGAAACACCGTCATGCTATGTGTTACATTATGCTCATGAACATTACTAATTCAAAACAAAATATACGTGTGATAATAAATAAACATGAATCTATAGTATGTCTAATGTCGCGATTGAGGTTCGCAATCATGGCGGTTTTGTCAACCCACGATATGTTTGCAAACTAAGACAGTACTCTATTAACATAGAAGTCAAATTAAAATAAGAGAAATTGTGCAGATCCGGCGAAACCAGAACACTTGCACTAAATAACAGAGGGTGTCTTTAATTCAATATTTGCACACGACAACATGGATCATGCACGTGCTACCAATTTGCCAAACGACTTTTACAACCCGGCACGTGCCTGCAGATTTACGCGCATACGACACATTTGCATTGTAACCGAACACCAGCGGTCAGATCGGACGGCGCACTGGGTGTCCTGGTGAGGTCTTCACCGGGCAGTGAAAGGTCGCGCAAGGTGTTATACTTGTAAAGGAAACCTACAATTTAATAAATGCTTCCATTAGTGATGCAGTATACAATTTCGGCTTTGCAACACATTCAAGACGAGGAAACACAACCTAACCAATAGTTTTCGATTAGTCAAAGTATTAAAGAAAAGTGCCGTATGATTCTGGAAAAAAAATGTTATTCACGTCAATTGGTTTTTAAACTTTGACTTAAATAGCATTGTTGTTGTTTTCTTTGTGTTATGTGCGGCTTTGAAACACAACAAATATGGTTAAATCGACTGTATGAGTAAGTGGCAGACAAAGAAATAATTTCTAGCCGTATTATTAAAGTGGCTCCTTTACATCAATTTTGATAATTTCTACGTAAATTAGATGACTCTTTACGAGGAAAAATGAATTTTCGACAGACGCATTATGTTTCCGGTTTCATTGCGGATGACCTGTAACCTATTCTATTTAACTCAAAGTTCCGCAATTAGCCGAAAGCGAACCGTAAACCAAAGTATGAAAATATGCCTGTAGGATATTTCCAAGCACAATTCACCCTGTCAGTAAACTTCAGTTTTATGAAAATGGGTGAAAGAATCCATTGTAATGCTTGGAAGGTTTCTTTTGTTTCTTTCTAATTTATCTTTTCCCCTCTGTACACCTGCACTTCGCGTTTCTAAGGATTTGGAAGCACGGCGTTTTTCCTTCCCGCATGTTCCAGAATCGCGAGGAGCTTCCAGTCGTTTAAGAAAAGCTGAGAAGACTGGTTTTAAATAATTGCCGGTTTAAATCGGGATACCCGTCAAGTAGGAGGAGCCAATAGATGGTACCAGGCTCTGTAATTAATGTCTTTGAAATCGGAGCGATAAATTTCGCCTGGAGACATGCTGCGTTCGGGTAACAAGTCACGTTTGATTACTCTCAGCAAGAATTCCATAAAATGTAATTCTTTTGTTAATTGGTTCTTTGCTACCCAAATAGTACGAACGCTTGATATATTTTTCAAAATCATCAAAACTCACTTTGCAGTTTTAAGTTCCATATTGCGCAAATGCGGAAATGTTTAATGCGTGTAAATTGGCGACATGTGTTATGAAATTTAATATCCGCAATTTCGGAATTATTTCTACCGCTGAAAGAAAAAACTATACCCTTTCTTTAAAGAGGCAACAACGATGTCAAAATCTGACTGCATTTGGTGTTGTATTTATTCTGCCGATCGCCCCTATATCGAAACGGCTTAATTTGAAAAGCAAATTACTGGCTTCAGTTTTTATGAATTTTAATTGACTAAATCACACCTCTTAAAACTGAACGCGTCAAGATTCTGTTTTAAAAAGCGTCAATTCCAATATGTTTTCAGTGAAACAAATATGTCTACAGATGTTCTTAAATGGGTGCACGGTTTCAAACTTCCGGTTTAATTGGGAGGACCAGATGATTTCTGACTTATAAAGTCGCAATAATTGTTACAATTAGGTATGACACTCGATCAAATTACACAATAAAACAAGCTAATCGTAGCAATAAACGGTTTTAACAGGGCTGTTAACGAGTCCCAATAGAAACTCTTTTTTTAAATCAGGTACCAAAAATGAAAAAAAAACGTAAAATAAATATAACGTTCTTTTCTGATCATCGACATTGACCAAATCATGAAAATATCTTAGTAAAAGAAGCCCCGATGATGTTCAATTATTTCGATTGTCAGCGCCATTTGTTTGAATCATAAGACAAGGATACAAAATGTCGCACACTTTAACGCGTTAATACGATCGACACGTTACCTGACAAACTTCTGTTTTCTTAACGCCTGTCTTTTGTCGTGCGGTGTTGACAGTTCGCGGCCTATGGTCCTGGTAACGGGGTAGCGCGTGTTATGTCACTTAGCAACACGGTTTCAGACGTAGAAAACTTGGCATTGATTAAAGATACAATAATGTTATTTATGTCATGATATCACTAATTTTGATGGTCAGTGCTAATCGGTCTGAATAATCGAGTTGCTTACTTTTCATATGTATATTCGAAATTGCAAGGTTGCGGTGCGTACTGACGAAAGAAAAACAGGGATGCCAAGCTAAATATGTAATGGTAACCAAACATGCAATGTGATTTTTTTGTTCTTTTTTCGGAAAGTATCGTTGCGACGAATTCCAGCGTAAGACAATTATTATGTGACCTAAAGTAAATCGTAATGCGCTATTAAAGTACCGGTAGTACAAGTTATACAGCAAGCAATTAAACAACAACGAAACCAAAAGATGCGTCGTTGTTCTCGTTGTTTCATTTGGACGAATCCTGCTTTGGAATAGCGAACATTTATGTATAATCACTTAAATCATTATTTAATAACGTCGTAGACCATTCACGTTCAACGTAGCTGGGTGCCTGGCGTTGGTTATATGAGATGCATGATTCAATTCAGGATCCGGATGATTTATAATGCTTTCATTGTTAAAACAGATTAATTATAATGAAACTTCATTGCTGTACGCTATAAAACGGTATGATTATTGATGAACGCTTAAACGATTACCGTTATGAGTTTGGCTTAAACACAGAAAGTAATTACATTGTAAATCATGTCTCAGATGTGGAAAATGAAAGTAAACGGAGTACAGATGTACAAAGGACGTAACTATAATGCAAGGCAAGTGATGTATACAACAGTTTGCTTAAAAGTATTGAAAGAGAATACAGAAATGATGGAAAGTAATTGCAAATTGTGACTATAATGATCGTTGTCTGAACATTGCAGGCGACATTACAGGTTGAAAGCGGACAGACGACATAACATGAAGGCAGCCGAGTTTTACACCTGTCCCGGTTAGCCCATACATCAAAACGGCCACGATTAAAATAATGGGAGCGATTTTGATATAGGAAAAATAAAGACATTCCCATTGAAATAATAGACAGTTACGGGCGTGTATGCCGTGATGAAGGTTCGGTGTTCGAGCGCTGGAGGTCGGATTTTGAGAACTTATACCAAACCACCGATAATAGTGAATTCGACGAAGAATTTTTCGATCGTAACAAAGTTCATAAACAGTTACTGGAGCTAAATCTGGCAGATCCGTTATATATGCAAAATGAACAGTTAAAGTGTAACATAACACTAGAAGAAATAACAAACATCGTAATGGCGGCAAAGTCAAGGTCAGCTTTCGGANAGGTCTATTAGGCCGGGTGTTCTTTCATGCATTGTATATATGTCTGTTAATTTCCTGTACGTAAACACATGTCACTATAATAAAAGATTATCTTATTTTGAAATTGTTTTCATTATAATATGTTGGTTGTGTCGACGAAGGACAGTTGAAATGTGTGCGCTTTAATCGCTTGATTAGGGATACTACATACACTGTATGTGCGTTATTTGCATTTTGAAAATATATTCTATTTCCATGCAGTTACATAAGTGAAATTATAGTATATAATTATATTCCTTATTTAATTTTAAGATATGGCAAATTCTGTGTTTTTGTTTTTTGGGACTAAAGTACTTCGTTTGTGTGATATATATTTTAGTTTGTAATTATAATATTATTTATGTTTATAAATGTATAAGTGTGTTTGTGCTTTCTGTCTTGCCATTCTATCATGTTCGACAGCGTGCCATCGACAACTGGTTCGATCCCCATTCAGTGACAGTTCTCAAGCTCTATCCGAAGACACCAAGTTCTTTCCGGGAAGCGGACTGGAGCATGTCTCTTTTAAGCTTTAGATGCATTCGAGTTTAAGGTTTCACTAACTATACTGAGGTATCACGCTGTAAGATTTCTATAAATAGCACGAAATATAGTAGTTCACTATGTTTTCTGCGTACAAATACTCAACAAGACACCTGTAACATAATGCGCATTTTTTTTTGTTTAAACAACAACAGTTGCATGCACTTTACGAAAAGAAAGAATGAGAATTGTGAAATAACTGCGTTCGGAGAAAACTGGGGCTAATACATGTGCGTAAAGTGTCGTCCCATATTAGCCTGTGCAGTCCGCACAGGCTAATCAGGGACGACACTTTCTGCCTAAATTGGATTTTTTTAAAGAAGAGACTTCATTTAAACGAAAAATTCCATAAAAGCGGAAATTGTCGTCCCTGATTAGCCTGTGCGGACTTCACAGGCTAATCTGGGATGACAATTTACGCACAAGCATTATGCCCAGTTTTCTCAGAACGCGACACAAATATGGACGCTCAAAACAGAAGTCGATCGCACGTTTTCTTTAAGTAAACGACCACGATTTAACCGCAACCGCCCGAGTAAGAAGGCCTAGCTAAACTTCCACGTGCAAAATGACGTCAGGCGCCGGAAAGTGGTATGCAATGAGGCGTGCATTGATAATCGTTCAGTCCCTCTTTGTTTTGTTATCTTAATATCCGAAAATCCATTTAAACCACTAGGAGGCAATAAAACAATAACTGATAGCACTGACTCGATTTGTAATTATCGCTGATATGTTACCAATACCCGTACCACTTTCTACTCTGTGTTAAATACGATATCCGAAAACTACTTGCAAATATGATTATGGCAACAACAAAGACTGCTGGCTTTATATCACTTGTCAATATTAATATAATAATTATTTTGTCTTGACTATGTACGATCAGAGTTCATTTCAAAAGTCACGTACCAGATGCTTGTATTTCAACTAAGAACTCATAAAGAATCATCAATTATAGTTGAAAACAAAATCGCAGCAGGAATTTTTTTACAAATAACTTTATGTACATCAGACCTCATGTTCGTTAAGTCTGTATCTTAAATGTTTACTAGGCTTATCATTAATTTGACCAATGCGCTTAAGATGAGGTTACTGTTTCAAGTCTGTACGAGGATTGGTTTGCGCATACCCTCTCTAACGAAAGATCTATCATAAATCTGTCCATTTAACATCGAAATTTGAGCGAAAATAAACATTTTAGAGTAGTGCGTTTAATCTTTATTGTATGAAATTGAATACGCATTGAAAAAAGGGTCAAACAATTATGTTTTATATACGCAAGCCCATTGAAACTTAATTAAAATTAATTTATATTTTGTTGAACATTAGACATGGATAGATTTGCTCTAATGAGGTGGGTGGGGCCGAATACTGCTTAAATTGTCGTCCGCATATCGTCAAGGGCTTTCTCAAGACGATGCCTCAACGCTCTTGGCACGTGCGAATGTTTTGAATGTCAACAAAAAAATCCGTTGCCCTGTCAACAGCTATTTCTCTGCTGTAACACGAGACGCTTTCGACGTTGTCATATCATTTTTCAAAGTTTTAACGAGTTTCGATGTTTATCGGTGTGAGGCAGAAGACGAAAGTGTGAACGTATCCACCGCCTTATCGTCTGATCTGACATACGAAAATTCCTTAACGTCTGTCCGCGTTTACCAAACGACATTTCGATTTAGTTTGACCTTCCACGCGGAAGCGTGTCGAATTGCCCCATGTCAACGGTCAAGTTGGATTTAAGGTAATTGTAAACCGTTTTAAAATTGATAAAGCCGTGGTACACCTGGATAAATTTTGTTCCCATTACCAAACCTTCTGGACTATTAGTTGTATTGCTACACTGAGCGTAGACAAAAATAATTCATTATCATCAAACATATTTTATAATTTTCCAAGTACTTAATATGATCAAATATTGCAAAAACAAAAACCAACACAATGTATGTGTAACAATTACCAAAATTATTGGCATTACACAAGAAAATAAACAACGCATAAAATAATAACAAAAACAATAACAGCAGCAACTAGAAACAACAACGAAAACAGAACTAAAATCATTATTATGAACTTCTACCTCCCACGGGGTTTCATATACGTTAACAACCTTCGAATGTAACGCGCGTGGCGCAGAAGACGAATCCCTCGACCGTGTGGTTGTTGTCATTGCTTATATCGGTTTTCAAATTACAGTCGTCTGCCGCAACAATTATTGTATCAATACACGCGCGCACGCGACAGGAGCTGTCTTCATATTGATTTATACCTGGTTTAATTTTTGACTTCTTGAAAAAGACCGATACAGCTTCAGTGTGTTAAAGCGCCATTCATCATGTTACAAGTTACAACAATATTAGTATTGCATAAGAGATTGCTCGCATATATATGTGTATCACACAATTAATTGAATAATGTATGGGAAATATTTTACTGTCTGTCAATTTATATGATGGCCTCGATGACACATAATTATTTGGTACATGCAGTTGTTAATTATTTTATAAATGTTTAATGTCTTCACGTTTATATCTTTCAAAAGGAAATACGTAATACCATTAAGCGGCAATGTCATTGTTTATTATAGTATGTGACAAACCAAGGACGCAACTAGTCAAGATTGTTATTACATGTACACGACAGTGATTTTTATCATTTACTACTTATTAGGCACACATATTTGCCTCGCCACACACATACCTTACTTTACCATCATAATTCATGCAGGTGGTGATTTTAATAAGTAAGATTACGTACTTAAATAATTATAATCTGTCTGTTTATAAAGTTTGAATGTATGGCGGCGGCACGAGCCTTGATGGAATATAGCTTGGTGGGGCTCTTTGATCTCGGATCTAAAAGAGCAGTAAATACAGTCAAAGTATCGTACAATGAGAGACAGCGATCAAGTCTAATTGCGCTGTTTAAGTTACCTAATTGAAGCGATAAATCGTCTAATGTTGGCACCCGGGTGCCGGCGTCTGTATCTTCTTTTGTATTCAACGAATACTAAAACAGAGTATTTAAGCGTTTGATACTCTGTGTCAAACAAAACCACGTAGGGTAATTTATATAACGGGAGGTTTATAACTTTGATCGGTCTAATGTCGGCATGTGCGGCAGGTGCTCTGAGTCAAGGAACGCTTGATTGGCATCGAACGCCTCACTGAGTGGATCAGAGCTCGAGGTGATCATGGGGACCATAAGGATCGAACTTTGACTCTATTGATGTGATACGGGATTATGTCTTACCTACGAAAAATTCTCATTTTGCATTGGCTATGCCTGGTCACACCATGACAGTGTAAATGTCCATATGGACAAGCTTTTTATATTATTTCAGTAACGTTCAATGAGGATGTTTTCGTATCGACCTTAACATTGACCGCGTGTTCCAAACTATCAACGCACCTTACGGTTTCAGAAATGAGCACCAAACACGTTATTTTATTTTGTTATCTGAACTCTATTTGCTTAATTCTATTCAAAGAGATGTGACGTCACTTCCTTGATCTGATCCATATGTTCATTCGTAAGCACACTTCCCCGTCTGCATGCATTAAGATATAATCCACGGAATAATACTTTTGTTTGTCAATTAGCATACTTTTTGCATATTGTAGAACGATATGTTTTAAAATAATCGCGTTGACATTGTATTATGTTCGATATTATAAATAGTGTTTTTTTTATACATCTATGTGCAATAAAATACAATGTCATCCTAGTATTTATTCTAGAACTTCGTTATACATGACCAGAAAAAAACAAAACCGAGTGACCAAACAAAGGTCACATAATTAAGCTACACACGCACGTGTATCATCAGAACATGTTAGCCACAAACGAAATAGGACGCCAAGGCTCGCTCACGGTCTCAGATCAAATTATGCGATTTAATTTCATAAATTTATTTACTTCGACCCGTCTAAAAGGTTTAATGCATGACCCTCAAGATAACCGATTATTATTCGGCCATTAAATATGACAAAACCTCTCCCGGGGAATTATGGGATGGCGCACGTGCGTTGCCGTAGAAACAATAAAAAAATGTAGCAGACGAGACTTTGAAAAAAAGGAATCGAACCGCAAACACGCCCCGAGAAAAATGCGGGCCATTGTCGTTCTGACTATTAATATTTCCAGAAGTTCATACATTTTGTGAAATTGAAGTCCACTATGATCCCTATTCACGACGCCTATCAGGGCACAACTAAAGAAGACGTTATTAAATCGGCTTGTATGATCATCCGGGTAAGCGATAATTAGTGAGATACGATGAAATTGCAAGTTTTTCGCTTTCTCGCTACCGACAAAATACGGGCGCACTTAACTCCGATTCTGAACCCAATATTTGTATACAACATCAGGCGCGTGAAATGTGTATAGAAACATTAGATACTTCTATAAATAAGCATACACTCTTTCGCATGATGTAGCCGGCAATATGACACTTATTTCCATGCGCTGCAAGTGTGTTCTGTACCAAAAGACGTTGAATATAAGTTGAAGCACGTGTTTCAACAATTATTATTTATTTTTCAAGTAACATATACAAACTACTTAAGCTTCCCAGGATTCGGAATCTTTGATAATAAATGTGTTTCTAACGCCAACAAAATCACGATTGTGTTGTCAAAATAACGTTTACATTTCACCAGGCTAACTAACTATAAGATCTGAGTATTAACGGATTCCCTTAATATCAGATATAATAATGAGAAATACTGGCACGTGCTACTATTAGCTTGTTTCATAAAAATCACGGGTAAGTATGTGAGCTTGTTCATAGATAAGACAGATTAAATGGAGGTAAACAAATAAAACAAAATTAATTCCGTTAATTTGAGAACGTGCTTTTCCTTTGTTTTTGTATATTCTTGTGGTTATTTCACCAGTCCGGACACATGTTGTTATAAAATCATTTTACGTTAACAAACAATATGTATGTCCAGGATTATACAAAACCACGGGTATTTTTTAAACATCCATGCAATATTTAGCCGGTCTTTCTAACACTATTGAACCGATCAAGTTGTACATTGTTTGCACAGTGCTCCAAAAACTGAGCAACTTACAAGTTTTAAGACAATGGCACAAGGATTGAACAAATCTGAACTACCTGTACTTATATTATTGATGCAACTAATCGTCCGGTGACGTTCATTTCTTATTATAAATTGTAAATAACATTCTTGAACAAATATTCATTTTTATTTTATTATAATCTTAGATTGGTGGACGAACTGGATACTATTATACCTATTTGATTAACCCTTTGCATGCTGGGAAATTTGTCGTCTGCTAAAATGTCGTCTGCTGAATTTCTAAAATCATCCTTTTCTTCACTTTTTTCAAAGACCACTATCAGAATAGCAAACAGTTTGGATCCTGATGAGACGCCACGTTCTGTGGCGTCTCATCTGGATCCAAACTGTTTGCAAAGGCCTTTAAAATTCGGTTCCAGCACTCAAAGGGTTTATATTCACCATAAGTGCAGTTTCATATGTTACTAAGTAGCGTGCCACACCGGAACACGGACTTTAACCGTCAGGGTCAGTTACGCAATATCGAAGACGGATACATTGGTGTAATAATTGCTTGTTATTTTCCTTTATTAGTTATCGATAATATCGGGATTCTGAGACGATACATGGGTAGATTGAACGTAAACGTTATTGCTTCTTTTATTGCATAATTTTGGTTATAATGTGCGAAGTATCAATAGGACGGTAATTGGCATGAATTGACAGTAATTGTAGGTATTATCGGCAATAAAACAACGATGAAAACTGGTCAGAAAACAACGCCAGAATATTATTGCTCTAAATAACAATACTTAACTTTTAATCTCAAAACTACGTACATGATTATTTTTTTAATGAACACCAGTTTTTCTGAAGCAACGTATATAAATTATTTTATCTTATATTTATCGATCAGCTGAACAATACTTTGGATATAATGCAAAAGTTGTCCCGATGGATAAAAATATGCCTGTAGTAGTTCTTAATATTATACTGGGCCGTTATTGACATTATTTACGATGTAAAGTTTTGAAAATAAAAACGCCAACTGAACGTCATTATCATCGTTGATTTCGACGACGTTTTTTTCAATTTATCGTCACCAGCGCCATTATAAACGATTATTTGCAGTAAAAAACATCATTTACACATAAAGCTACGTGTCTGTTTATGTAAATGCCCTGTCAACGGGCATTTGCGGAATCGACCTACATGCACATCTTTGAAGGAATTAACAGTACTAGGGAGCAAGTCCGGCATGTCATTCATGGCAAGGAAGTCATAGACATAATCAACATTTCTGGTCATGTTAAAACGGACAAAGCATCAAACTCGTGCGGAAAGGTTATTGCGGAAAAAAGAGCACAAACACGATCAGCCCCATGCTACGCTTAACCAAGCGCTTGTCTTGCCCAGTAAATGGAGTTATAATTGTATTCAACTAATGCCTGCGAATTCTGAAATCATCGATGATATCGCTGGGCCTTCTAGGGCCATAACAAAGGTTTTATCGATCGCACGATCACCGAACAGTTGGTGGCACTTTTGATGTCGTTTCTTAAGTCAATTTTCATTGGTCGAACCACTCCGTGTTGGGGTTAAGAGAAAACCCATTCTCGCGAAACGGAACACTGAGTGCGTACATTATGTCCGTTAGTATTGATGGAAGTTCGGAACTCAGGAAATCTCGAATGTCTTTTCGATGTTGTTGGTCTTGCTCGATGCGTGGACTGTCCATTCGCAGCGTAGCTCATATATTTAGGCAGCAAGAATGAGATCAAAATGCGATGGAAGCAATCCGTTAATGGTTCATATTTAAAGAAACCTATAGGAACAATGTAGTTTTATGGTTGCAGAATCTTGTAGGACATTTTTATTTTGCATGAACATTCCTCTTTAATTAATATCCGACTGATGACAATTATTGTTTATGTATTTTGTCAGTGATGTATGAAAAGATCCCTGATCAAGTTAAAGTTCAAATAATGTCCGCATTTGTTTTAGGAAACCAATGTCTGCTAAGTTAAGTTTAACATAAGGATTCTGTTTTGAGGTTGCGCTAAAATTTATTACAGATTGTGAAGCTTATTCTTGCCAATTCATCGAATAGCTGGTCTCTATGTAAAGCAGTTAATTTTTTCTGACACGACATGTCGCAGAAACTGTCGCTGGTTTGCAAATTCGCTGCATTTCCTCCATCATTATACAACGCTTCAATTGCCGCCGGGTCATCTATAAGCGATAAAAAGCGATAAAATGTTTCCAGTACACGTGCAGGAGACGACGATGACGACATGTTAGTCGGAGTCCATTTTCCGCCTCGTTCAATCTAAAACGAGACTTTATGTCAGGCACGTGACCTTTTCTGTACCATGCGCATGCGTGGTCACGTGACATGCAATAAATCACATTCCGCAAAAATGGATCCGAACGAGTGGTGCATACTGTTTATTAGGCAACAATGTATCGTTCAGTGCAAATTCATTCCACTTAAATTATCGTTTAAATACAAGAGCAAGTGTTTAAGAGCGCTTCGCTGATTTTATTGGGGTTATTAACTCAATGCTTGTGTTCCACTTTCAATTGTATTAATTACCAGCAGAGAGTCCCGATTGGCGCATAGTTCATTGGTGATCATAAAGCTATAAAGAAGTCATCAGCGGATGACATGTCAACATTGAAAGTCAGATTATGGTAGGAAGTTGGAAAACGAAGATCCTTTGATTGTAATAAAACCAGTTTTGCATTTCGCCGCTAATCACGCATGCATCATTATCAAGGTTCACTGGAATCGCAATGACAACCTATAGGCCGTGCGGAGCGGCGCACACCGCTTCCGTCACAAAGGTGGAGCGGCCGACGCGTGGCGTGGTCTGTACCTTCATTTACGTTTGCGATAACTTGTTTATGTTTACACAGGATGCTGCCGTTTAAACAAGAATAAGCAGAGCAAACGCAAGAGTTCCCGTACCAGCACCGGTATATAAAAGAGAAACTTATTGTGATCAATTATTCTAAAATAGAAGAGAACGCGTTCGGAGACATCATTCGTATGTCCGGTGAAGGCACAAGCCAAAACTATACTTAAAATACAACCGGATAGTGTATTAGCATCATTATAGTCACGTTCCTTGAATGTGTGTATCAATCAAAATCGCTTGCTGCGTTTATGTCATCTAGATGCAATATTATACTGCACCGGGCCGCAGTTTGCTGTGAATCAAAGGTCGGTTTTGGATTTTAGTGCTCTCGTCATGCGAAGCCAAGCAGGGCCAAAGAGCTCTCTGTTTTCATTTTAATCTTCATATCGACAAGATAGCTGTCAACTTGACAGATTACTCCAAGCGTTTTCGTCTTAGCCCATCGGAGATCAAAGTGTATTCCGCGGATCCGCATTAGCGTTTGTCTTATACCCCACCGGGCAGTCCCGGTTATCGCCTCGCGTGGCCGCGTTTAACCGATGTCACCTTGTCGGCCTCGTCAAAGCGTCCACCCGACAGCGATCGACTCTCGCGAGCTATTTAGAATATATATATGATGCATTGGGGTATTCGATAAAGGAATAAAGAGCCGGTCAGTATTAACGGCATTAGTGAGTTAATTAGCTCCAATGAAGCTTGTAACCCGCTTCTTAAACCTAGCCCAATGTCCAAAGCATTTACCAATGGGTCCCAATCCCGAAGTGGGGCACTTCATTGCTGTATGTGTCGATGGCGATCGACTTTTGATCAAAGAGGTGCTTACAAAATGGAAACGCAATACATACAAGTAGATTATTCGTATGATTCAATAAAACTTTAAGCGCTGATAGACTTAACAAAACACTTTTTTTTGTGTTCAACAATATACACAACGCTCTATGTAACCGAAAAAAATACGACTGCAATTTATAGTGTTGATAGCGGGGGAAGGTCTATAAAAATGGCTCTGTTTAAACCTCTATTAGACGAGTGTTTTCGAAACTAAGTCGGGTGCCGGTCGAAATAAAATTGATTTCTTCACAGTTTATCAACATGAGAATTTTTCAACTTTTTGTCACAGATTCAAGAAATAAATAAACAATGTCGCAGACTTATACTGAATATACAGTTTAATTTACGAAAAATCATCGTTAGAAATTAATAAAATTATAAAGCATCTCAGACGCGAAACGATTAAAAAAAATCGATTTCTCGTGTTATCGTTATATTTTGTAAGACACGTGGATGGTTATACAAAGTATAAAATAAATGGCAACCCATGTGAAGTCGGATGGTCAAGTCCGCAGATAATGTAGTCGTAAAGACTCAACGACGACCCGAACATACACTCTGAATTACACACACACGCACGTGAAGACGGATGGCTGAATGGTTTCGGCGCTTGGCTTGTACTCCATGGGTCAGTGGTTCAAGCCCTGGTGTGGTTCACTACTTTTCTCTTTTTTTTCGTTTTTTTACTTTTATTCTTGTTTCCATATTAGAGCTCTTCAGTTCTGATGGTTATATTCATTAATTAAGAGCATTACACGACAAACTTCAAAATATGCCAAAATCTGTGAACAAGTCCCTTTAATATAGTTCATTTAAAGAGGTTAAATACGAGTTCATATAAAGGCAATACATAACTCGATTAAACGATCCATAAATAAACATGTTCCTTATTACATCGATCTCTTCTCGATTTCAACGTTATAAGGTAGTCTTTCGTCAATCTGCAAAGCAAAAGAGCATACTCGATACGCTCAGACAGCGAAACACATCCAGAAGCCCAAACCAGTTCAGTGAAAACACATGATATGCATACTTATTTTTAAAATAGCAATAATGTGCGTGGTATTGCAAAGAAGAAATCCAACGAATAGCGAGAGGAAGTCGTTATAATATAAATGAATGTATTGAAGTGACGAAATGTTTCCCTTATGTTAAACCTGAAAGTTTACGTCGACAATTATGTATGTACTTGTAATTATTTCGAATGGCATTCGAATTTAAAAAATTCTACATTCAGTTGTGGATTGAATTTGAAAATGAAATTCTCAATTGCCCTATAGTGAACTTCAAGCCCAAAGTAATGTCCCCCTAATGTCCATAAGCCCACGCGTCCTGTACAATAAAACACCCGAAACGCTGTAATCCAATCCATGTCGATTTAATGAACCCAGCAAAAGGTCTTTGATTTTAATTTAATTAACACTTTCCAGTTGAACTTGACCGCTGACAAAGAAAAACTGGTGAATTGAAGAGGAAGTAAACATTACACATTTTCGTCGGCTAATTATGTACTGGTTAAGTCAGAGGCCATTAGAAGCGTGGAGTTATTTTCTCGGCGAGGGCCGATCGAACGCACAATAGACAGCGCCACCTCGCCGGCGGGCAGCAGCGCTGAAAACCAGTAAATTCTAAAAGTCGTCGCCAAAGTGACAGATTTTCTTAATGTTTAATTTCAGAAGAAGTCAAATTATCTGTTTATTAATAAACAATTCTTCTCACAGGTTTGATCAATATCGTTCTAGGAGATTTCTTTGATGTTTTGAATATCGTCTGCTTGTTAGTGTTGTTTCTCGTCTGCTTCAGAGGTTACGATTTCTTACTTCTCCGCACGCGAACGCTCAAGATCGCGAAGAATAAACATCGGTCGCGTGACCCAGCAAAATATGACGGCCTTAATAGCCCCAAGTGGCCCTTTCAAGTCCCCTTATTAAGAATCTGTGAACTAATGTATATGCGAACTCAAGCTTTTTTTCCGGTGCCTAAATGCATTTTTCTATATTAGTTTAGCCGCATTAAAGCATCGATATGTATACAGACATTTCATTTAGTGGGCCTTGCCCGTTTAATTAATTTCTCGGAGGCACGCGCACACCAGTTAATAAAACACAAACATTAGAATCACCATAAATACGGCAAAATTCAATGGGTAAATGTGCACTGCTGATGGATTTATGTGAAAATGCACATAGGTGCAAATTTATCGCGAACAGATCTAAAACATTCAATTAGATATATATTAACAATTCAATTTATGAAAATGATTAATGTAATAGTATTGGAATACATGCGCATTTTTTACATTTATTGCTCAGTCGTCAATAAAATAATTCGAAAACGCACGATCACTAAACGTTTGTCCACGGTGAGCGCTGCTAGTGTGCTGTTTTTTTAAATATAAATTGTATATAAGAAGCAGTGGTTTAGTACACATAAAACACGGATCTTCGCCAAAATCGCATCGTTTGTCCATTAGCCATCTTGTGACCTTCACTATCACGTCATCTGTAAATTTATTTATATGTTTTACTTTGTACTAGTTTCTATTAAAATGTAAGAACTAATTCTACACAATCAACCAAACGACATCTGACAAAACATCTTTGAAAAATGGTGTAAAACTTAACAACCATAAACTACTTATTTAATTCAACTGTTTCAGAGAATGGATTGATTAGATATTTCAACTCTTGTTTCACATATGAAACTGTATTGTTGTAAACATCATATACGTTGATACAACTGCATGATATTTGGATATGTTTTGGCGAAACATGTAACCTTTTATAAGCATAACGTGTCTTGACCCTATCTTCGCGTTCAACACTCATGCTTCTATGAAACGGGCTATTCCTAGCGAAACTGTCGTTAGTCAAACACACGAAATCATCATCCTATTCAACGACGATTCTCTTTACTTCCTTTTGTCAACCGATTAACTTAAGACACTGTGCGTTATTTAGAAAAGAAGTTTACATTGCAAATTTGACGGATGCGTTTTAATTAAAGTAAATAATGTATTGCGGTCTTAAAACATGGTTACCTATATGTGTCCATTTGGTTTGGAACTGAGCTACCACTTATAAACATTTTTTGCCAAGAGTGCGAGGAGGCTAACATTAATAATGAAACCTGCTCGGGCTTTGTTGCTAATGTTTTCTTCAAATATTGACACGCTATTTCTTCCCTACCGTTCTTCGGCATGCGCCGATGAAGTGGACACAGAGAGGGCAAAGTGAATGTTTGCCGCGGAATCTTACAGCGGTAAAATTGTGTGCGGGTATTACAACGTATTTAGGGATAAGGTCCCAATTCACCAAATGTTTACCTTAATTCAATGTAAAAGCAACAAATTTAAGCGAAAATAAATACAATATTTTGCAGATACATACCCCCACAACCATACCTTTCCTGAAAGAGCATTCTCACCTGAATTGATTTAAACAATAAAAAGGTATGTCATGTACAAACCAAGAAAGAACGTTACACAAATCCGAATGGACTCTTTTCTCACCTTTTTGTTTACCGGCTACTCTCCGGAAAAGAGGTGTCCGCCAAACCGTGCTGATCCATCCTGTAGTCTCAATGATAAAACATAACATTTGTTTATTAGCCAATGTCTTACCTGATTATAAAAAAGTAATTATGTAAAAGAACACAACAACAAAAAAGTGTTTAAACCATAACACCATATCGATGCACTTTGATTTATTGAGAAAGTACAGGCTACATGAACATTTTATTTGGTATAATGTAACCATACGCGCAATTTAATCGTCGCGGACGTGTAGTTCTGTGATGAAAATAAACACGTCTATCAAACAAAAAATGGCTATCAATTTGAGTATCCTCATATCAAAACCACTTCATCCAATTAAATTGTTTGTTTTTTATATGATTAGATTGCTAACCTCAATGCTTGACTTGACCTTCAAGTAATTTTAGTAAACTACAGATTTACTTTTTGTTGTTGTATTTTTTTTTTCCACGACAATATGCGTTATAATGCGAAGACATTTTTACAACGATTATTTATACTGCTTTGCTTCCTAAGGTATGTTCACGTGATATTTAACCTTAAACACACGCTCACTCTTCCTTCAAATGTATCGAAAAATGGTTTAAATATTTTCTGATCTTATTGTTTTGTTTGTGAAACAAAGGCAAATGTATAATTATCAAACAGTTTTTCAATTGCATAGTGTAAACAAACTGAAATATATTCTTTATAGAAAGTTATTAAAAAAGTAAATTAAAGTTTTCATAATATTCGTTATTTTTTAGACTAAAGTAAAAAAAAAAAAAATCGGTTGGTGAAAAATGGCCCGGGTGTTTTACAAGTATTAATCGTTTAATAAATATTTGTGTTTTAATAGTTATAATGTTTTCGACAATAACAGACAATAGAAACGACTTTATTTTCCATTCAAATTGGAAGTGCATTATTGTAAGTAATTAAAATTGAGGCGGTCGTGCCCTCTGAGCATCCGCTTTAGTTGCCTAACAGCAATGCGAATGAATAAGGACGCCTTGCACAACATTCAAATCCTTTCAAGTTGAATAAACATCTCGCGGGATAACATCGGCGAATGTAAATGAAACTTTGCCCACAGACAACAATCTGTCAGTCTGATACTTATCACAAGAAATCTAACCAATTGTGTTTTAATTGGAGTTTATAACCAATACACGGCACGCGCCGACTGCGTTATTAACCTCGCCCCATTTGCGCACACGGCCACGTGGTCAATATCGGATGCGTGAAAATAGATCTGGGCGAGGATAAACTAACTTAATTGATAAACGGTTGCATTTTTATATCCTTTTTATTTGTTTATGGACATGATTAATAATGATTGAGTGTTTCGCAACAACGTGTCACCGCGTGACCAGCGCGCGTGCGTGAACGCTTGATCGTTGCACGTAAGGTCGACACCTCGCGCGAAAGGGCATGATAACACTGCAGCGTATGGATGATAACTTAACCGTAACCACAAAGTGCCCCACCACACGCTCGTAAATAATCAACATTTTAACTCAACCAAAAGCAGTATGTTTATCCGCATTTTGAAGAATACTGATTCTCAGCTGTATGCAGACACACATATTCTTGCTTAAACTCAGTGTTGAGCCAAACTAAAAAATACACAAAGAGAACCTTCAGCTGCACCAGCAGGACAGAAACCTCATTACATGGTCCTTCATGTATGGCAAGATCGCCGTTGCGTAGTGGATATGGTGCCCGCGTAGCGATTGGGGGTCACGTGTTCGATACCCAACGTGGAAGCGTTCTTTAGATCTCCCGCAAAAACACAATGTACTTGTTCTACCCAGGACTCTTTGTATAGTCAAAGAACTCCTTGTATAGTCAAACTTTGACTCAACACGCGTCGATGCTCCAGAGAAGCCGTGCACTTCATGGGACAAACAATGAGACACAACACGAATGTAGTAGACAAGTCACACACATACATAACAAATACACAAACACGAATAAAAGTGGGTCACCGCCTTGCAACTTTCGATTCAATTATTATTATTATTTATTTATTTTTATTTTTTTTTTTGGGGGGGGGAGGGTTAACCCGGTTTGGTTAATGTCTATCATAACCCAAAAAGACAAACAATTTTAGCATGATATTAAGGCTCATCTCAAAACGGCTGTTAAAAGCCACTTGGTTGTGTATGTCCATCAGAACTCAAAAAGCTGATCTAAATATTAAACTCATCTTAAAACTTTCAAATATTCTCAAAGTTGAGTCAAACTTTTTAACATTAGTACATTCGTGATTCTAGGCCCATATCATAAATCAAATTTAAATTAAATTTTTTGATCCATTTTATGTCAATATTCTGTTGGAAGTTATGCCCATATTGCCATTTTAATCGTTTATTTGTATAACTAAAAATGCTTTTTCGCGTCAATATTTAGATACAGCATAAACATTCTCATGCTTATCGCGTCACTTACCATTAGAGAGTGACATCGTCTTTGATTTGCTGCCGATAGCGTAATGCAGCTGACAGGTGCGTGAAAATTAGTGACGTATGAATAACCGTGTGCATTCGCTGACAAGACTACAAATTGATTATTTGTTTTCTTTTGTTTAAAATGCAAAGAATTTACGGTAAATTTGTCATTCCAAGAATGTTATCTCATGTGCTGATGAAGTTGAGTAATTTCATTATTTATGTTGCAGTTGGTGGTTTTTTCTTTTCTTTCTGTCAATTATTCATGGATGTCATTATATAACCGTAATTGTTAATTGAATCAGGGCCCTATGCACTCACATATTTTAATAAGTCCCTTATTTAATGTGTTTTAAAAGAAATGCATCAAATAAATGAAAATCATTTATTTTCCGAATGTGGTTTTAAATTAAAAACGGTGTTTCCAAATGTTATTGTTAAGTACAGATCCAATACTTATAATATACTATTATTCTTAATAATATTAATGCTTATGTAAATATCTATTGAAATTTCTTTGCACCGTTAAAAATTCAATGTATTTTTTTTAATTTATGTATTGCAGCAAACTTGCTTATATGTGTTAGCAATACAAATATATACAGTACATAGTGAAATTATATAACCGCCGCATGCAATAATTGCGTCAACCGTAACGGAAATGGATGAGTAGTCTTCAATTGAGTCAATGGGCCGTAAGGTAAAATGGGCCAAAGGATAATAAATTTTACCGGCAAGACACGGATCTGAAATTTACGGAGGGTTTGTATCCCAATTACGTCAACTAATATATTTACGATTGGGGTAAATGTTAGTATTTGATCGTAAATCTCAGACCACATGTTAAAAAGTGCGGTTTCAACTTGACTCGTATGACTGCATGATAGGCAGGGCGTAGCGTAATGGCGGCTGGAAAAGAAACAGCCGGTTTAAAGGGGCATATTGATCAATGGTATTCTCCCTTAATATGTGGCGTGTTCTGAGAAAACTGGGCAAAATGCTTGTGCGTAAAGTGTCATCCCAGATTGGCCTGTGCAGTCCGCATAGGCTAATTCGGGACGAAACTTTCCGCCTAAACTGGATTTTCGCTAAGAATAGACATCATTTAAACGAAAAAAAATAATATAAAAGCGGAAATTGTCGTCCCTGATTAGCCTGTGTGGACTTCACAGGCTAATCTGGGATGACAATTTACGCATAAGCATTTTGCCCAGTTTTCTCAGAACACGACTCATAGAAGCACGTTTTAAACAATGAATATTCCATCGTTTCAAGCATATATATATTTGTCTTGAAACAATGTTATATTGATTAAATCGTAAAGAAAACTGTTGAACTGAATTAAATACGCTATAATTCATGAAAAAGTAAAGCATACAAGCGAAATATATCATTTTAGTTATTTTCATTAAACTGGCTAGATATCAGATGTCTTGTTCAACATTTCATTCGACTCAAATTTGGGTACGCTCGTGAAGGTTTCGAAAGTGTGGCTTTAAAAAGATCTCTTATAAAGAGTTAATATTGCCAGCGATCGTGCGTAATGTCGCGTGCTGTCAGTGTCACAGTGGTGACGTTAATTTAATACTAAGCGTAAATAAGGTTAGTCGATATAAACGTAGGTTAGTCTAATACTGAGCTCAAATGGGATAGTCAATGTGAACTTACAAATCACCTCCGTTGAAATTATTTGAATTACATGCATTATGATTATGTTTATCGTTTTTCGTGACAGAGATTAAGACTTATTTTTACAAAAAAATAAAGACGGATTTGCATGGAACGGCAATTTTCTGTGTACGATCGAAACAGGCCAATATATAAATTCATCGGATTTTTTTTTTGCTCAATCGTTATTAATTCTTGCATGAAGATTCTGTATTATTGGCATACAAGCTAAATTAGGTGCACTTGTAATGGCGTTTCAAAAATGAACTTATACAAACTTGTCGGTTGCATCTAGTTATACACATAGGATAATTACACATAGTGTGACCTGTTTTATTGCGGTAATGATGCTGTTGCTGATTTGGTTATTGTTGTCGATCTTTTGGGTGCTTATTATTGTTGACGGAAATGAATTGTTTCTCAGTCAGTATTCTGTGTACACATTGCGCTGCAGAAACAAATACAGATTAATAACGACAAAATATAAAGTTTGCATATGTTTTAATATTCAAGTATAAAAACTTAATAATTATAAAGACAAATATAATACACTTCTTATGTACAAATATATTACACAATATTTCACAAAATGTACCGGTACACGCAATCCAAAAGGCACACAAATAAATATGAGCAACATGCGGGTAGCTGCATCGATGTATAGTTTAATACATTAAGACGACACATATTGATACAAAGAAAATCAAAAACGGCGATTGCCAATCTAGTTTTTCCTATTTCTTTTATCATCAAATGACATTGAAATTATAATTCATTTTTCAAAATAATATTGCGGTATCTACATGAAATATAAAAGCTTATCAAGACTTAGTTTGTTTTCTTTTCCAATTTTACGATCAATCGAAAAACTTTGAAAAGCCAAGCGAGAAGCAAGTCAGCTTAACATCAAAACAAACGCTGTCCTATCATAGTCGGAAACATCCATCATTAAGTTATTATAGACATGTAGTGTTTTCAATTATCTAAAGTAGTCATAAAAATACTTCATTCGAAACAAATAGGTGTCAATTGTAGCTTTCACTTTAACGCAAAATAGAGCAATCAGTTAATTATTTTCTAAATATATCGGCTATCGTCAAAATATCAAGAAATTTATAAAATCTTCATTTTAAAACCTAAATATAAAGAGTATCCCAGTTTTTTGGGCTTGTTCTGTCAACTAGTTAGTGCAACTAACTTTAGGAGTGATGTAAGAAAATCAATCCATGGTAACTTAAAGTCACTGGTTACTTAATTAAGTACCCGAAGTTATGAATTAGAGATGAGCAGTAGCATCATTAGCAGTTATAGCTGTAAGATTATTGGAATATTGGATTCTGATTTTTGTCGTCAATCTTGGTTTTCAGCATAGCATTGATTTTGCAATCAATCCAATTAATATATAATGTTTCACAATTAAGGTTATTTCCACCTTTTTTCGTGCGCGCGCACATCAAAAAGCATTTAAGACAATTATTAGAAAATAATAAATTGTTCAGATCGAATAAAATATCATTATTAATGAACAATATTCAAATAATGACAATATTAATAAGACAATGGTATAAAGACATCACACACAAGTCCCCGGAATGAATGAAGCACATTTTGCATACTGTTTATTATAGTTATTTGTATCACAATCTGAAGTCCCCTCAACTAACCTCACACACTGTTCACCGCGTATAAGTATCCATGTGAGACGGACGGGGAGACGAAGTCGCCGCTCAGCGCATAGGTAAACGAGAACGCCGGGGAACATCCGGTCGCTGCGCCGCTCCAAACGGCTGGGCTGTATGGCGCGTAATCGGCACTGGTCGGTGACGGCACTAGATCTCGGCGGTGCTGCGAGGTAGACATGGTGGAGAACAGGGGCATCTGGCTGACGGTGCTGGCTCCGGTCGAGAAACACTGCGAAAGTTCTTGGTATACTCGGTGGTTGCCAGAACACGAATCCGGTGGTGTGACAGATTCGAACTTCACTGCGCTGGCAGTCTGCGGAGTGGCTGGTGGAAGTAAATGCTGACTTGCTTGTTCCAATGCTACTGGCGAGATCTGAACAGGAGAATGCGACTCGGGTCTGGGCGTCAGACGATGATGTTGCTGTTGCTGGTATCGCTGATGCTGCAGCTGGAGCTGTGACAGAGTGTGGCTAGCGGACGGCATTTTCAGTGCGGCAGACATCTGGGCTGAGTACAGCGTATTGTCGATGTCAATGGACTCGCCGCGGTCCAGCATGTTCAGAGTCTCTTTCAGTGCGAAGATGTAGTTGTAGGCAAACCGCAGCGTTTCGATCTTCGTAAGTTTGTTTTCGTCGCCGTCGCCACAGTTTGGTAGTATCTTTCTCAGGCTGTCCAGAGCATCGTTGAGGTTATGCATCCTAGTTCGCTCCCTATCGTTCGCCTTGGATCGTCTCGTTTTCCTCAACTTCTGGACCAATGCGGGATCGCGGTTTCGAACACGGGACTTGGTGTACCGCTTTTTCTTCGGCGTTTCCTCTGCATCGTCGCTTGGTTCACGTTTCACTGACACGCCCATGGAACTTGCGAGAGCCGACACACAAGATAACGCATGTCCAAACACACTGTTGTTCTCAAGATCGGAATCGAAGGAGTCCGAAGAGAATTCGCCACCAGTAGAAGTACATCTGTTCTGGTAATGTCCCGACGACGGCGTGCCCGGAGTACTGGCACTGCTCATGCTCAGTAGACTGTCCATCGGAGACCCAACGGTACTCTCTGATTCAACTGGCATGTTGAAAATCCAAGTTTATATACCAATAAAACAACTGCAATAATAAGGCACGAGTGAGCGTTTGTGTTGCTTTAAGCTGAATGTGCCCGTAAATGGTGATGCTGGGTTTTTATACCGCTTGCCGACTAAATTGGAGTCCTTTAAGGATGAAATGTCACATTGAGTCGAGAACTAACAATAGAGGGGCCATTAAGGTGGGAATAATTGTTTCCCGATAGCCAATGGGCTGCGCGCCTGCTCAACGGGTCGTGTCGAGCACGCGACAAAAACCAATACTCGCGTTTGATTGGTAGCCGGCGCGTGACTGTGTTCACCTTGGACCGCCCATTTTACGGGACTGGGCTCTCTTTGGTAGCGTGAGGACGAAGACTTGGGCAAAAACACCGCATCCATTACTCCCAAATATCTGATGATTTTATCTATATTCTCAATTTAACCTTATGTCGCGAGTCTGTAATAATCGGTGAATATAGATGAACCCCAGACAATCTGGTGCGAAGCAAGGACATTTAGGCAATTTTCTATCATCTTGTGAAAGTAATTTTAACACCATTTATTTGGTAGAAATTATGTCACAAAATTGATATATTCCTTTCAAGGTTAAAAATCATTCGAAATGCTGAAGCAATGAAACGGAACAAACTCACAAAATGCAAAACAGCCACGAACAAACACGAGTTAACTTTTAACATAATTGTCTTATATTTTTACTGTCATTTTAATACAATGACTAGTTTAAGTGGTATACACTTCGAATTAAACTATTTTTTTATTGTATCAGCAGCATTTGGTTTTAAGCACTAATTGGGTTGAAACAAAGAAAAATGAAACACACGTATTACATTTAAAACGAGAATATTTTGTGAACGGTCTGGTTGTTAAGGCATTTGAACAACTTCATCAAGTATTTGTCAGCCATGAATCGCGCATGAATGCCGGCTGATAGGTTTGGGGACAAGATAAAAAGGGCAGGTGACTTTACGAAATCGATTTATCGATCACTGTTCAAAACAGCATCGTTAACTCGTCATTGTAACTCCATCAA
This sequence comes from Dreissena rostriformis, assembly GCA_007657795.1. NCBI lineage: Eukaryota > Metazoa > Mollusca > Bivalvia > Myida > Dreissenidae > Dreissena > Dreissena rostriformis. The sequence continues at coordinate 151,104 of VMBQ01001524.1, forward strand.
CACCATCAATTTTCTGCTCATTTATTTCTCTCATTCCAATTGATTTTTTTCTTTAAATTTGTAATAGGTCTTGTGATGGCTTTACATGCATTATTTTTTTATTATTATTATTTTTTAGTTCACAGTCATGCACGATTCACAAAACGTGCTGGTAAAATGGTTTACCGGTACATCTAAGTTTAAGTCGGATAGCACATTTTGCAACCGTCCGTCTGCATTTATATTGCTATCAAACATAACACATTAAAAATAACCCCTTTGGTTTAAAATCTGTTAAAATATTTATTAAAAAAGGAGTATCAACAACAGCTGTTAAAACCGATTTTAGCGAGATTTTGGTGGTAAATTAATGGAACGTTGAGTTCAATTTTTACTTCTTCCTTGGTACACGCTAATAATGAAGGACCATTTCTGTTTGTAAAACCGAGCTTCTTAATACTTTAAGTGATCTTGAGGAAGAAAAAGTACGCCCGTAAGCAAAGAATAAAACCCCGCAGATCAAACAGTGCTCGCTAATCCTTGTTTCAATAGTTATGGGGGTTTGCAGTAGTGACCACAAGACATAATTATTATCATCATTAATATTTCTGTTCAATAACTCCTTTCCTCTAAAATTCGCCAACGGGTATTTTTGTACCATATTGTCACAGAACAAGTTACTTTTGTTTATTGTTTTTTAAACATTTGGTTTGTCGGCAAGCCTCTCTTTAATCTCATACAGTTAATTAAGATGCCTTAATTATCGCATTCGTAACTGACTGTCTTGTTAATTGGTTTATTGTAGTTTAATCGACTGGTGAAGCACTAAGTGAGATTAGCTTGTTTATGTTAGTTTAATTGTTCCGCAGTTTGCACTTTAAGTGGAATGGCGATGTGCTAGAAGTGTTGAATATTTAATTTGTCTTCAAGGTGATTCTTGACGAAATCTCTTTGATCTTCTGCAATTCATGGCGCTAACAGGTTGCTGCTATTTAAAATTGCACTTCTATATTAATAATACACCAGAAGTTTGTTTTAATAAACTGGATCTTAAAGAAATAGCGCTGTTTAGATGTATTGTTTTGAAGAATCATTCATATTTAATTTTCTGTTAACTAATTTATACCTGGATATGAAATAAAAAAAAGAGATCAACAAAAAATTTGTCCACATATATATTCATAATTGATAAATTATGCAAAACAAATCTATTTTTGTTTACATAAGTTTGAAACGAAATTTCGTAATTTTGTTACGGTTTGGTAGAATCATTATTGAAGACCAATCTTTCCGTTTGTATCTGTCAGTTTGACATATTGACAATAAAGATATTTATATATTATTTAAACAATAAATCAAACAGAAAAGCAAAACAAGCATTGCGAGCTAATGTTTGTGTGAGATACTTTATTTTGCCCCATTTTCTATATAGCAGTGGCATGCATCCTGTCTCTGTTTAGGAAGCCTTGTGAATGCAGGGGAGGTAACCGAACAAGAACTACCAGTATGCGCGCTTCTTTAATCACCGCATTGATTTCTGACAGAATGTCGTCGATTGCATTCACGATTCATTAACCCTTTGCATGCTGGGAAATTTGTCGTCTGCTAAAATGTCGTCTGCTGAATTTCTAAAATCAACATTTTCTTCACTTTTTTTCAAAGACCACTATCAGAATAGCAAACAGTTTGGATCCTGATGAGACGCCACGTTCTGTGGCGTCTCATCTGGATCCAAACTGTTTGCAAAGGCCTTCAAAATCCGGTTCCAGCGCTCAAAGGGTTAATCACCGCATTGATTTCTGACAGAATGTCGTCGATTTCATTCACGATTCATTAAATAAGTGTTGTGGTCAGTGTTTCTGATATATTTGACATGCATCTAAATTTATTTGAACTTCTATCCTACATTCATATATCATACATACATGCACACACGACAAAACGGCTCCTGTCCAGCGAGTGCCTCAATCAATTTCAGAAGCAATACAATCGCTTGATTGAATTGTAATAAAGTGACATAAGTAAAGTTGTATTACGGTAATTGAGAAAACATATTAATTGACCTGTTTATTGCATTTGCAATACAAGTTTAAACAACCTAGTTTAATTTATATTTAAATATATAGCATAACATCTTATTGCAATACATTAACAAATTTGACGGTTTATTAGAATACATTAAAACTTTTTCGTAAACGTTAATTATAATACATTAACCAAGCAGAAAGCGTTAATTAAAAAATGGAACAAGTCATTTCTACAGGAGTGGATTGGAACAAGTGAGCGTTTACTGCAATGTACAATCTTAATCTGCCAAACGTTAACATTTACTGGAGTAAATAAACTTGTATTGTGATATGCAGGTTACCATCAGTTAATTTCAATATATTGCAAGCAAAAATTGATGAACACAGCAATCGAAATACCAAACTAATTGCAATTATAAACGCAGTCACCAAACTTCCCGTTCTCGAACGATGTCGTTTTTGTAAGTTTTGCCTAATGCAACTTAGTGCAAGCTTGCACATTATTTGACTGGCTATTTATCATATACATTCAACATATCAAAGGGATTTCGGCAGGGATTTGCCACGAGATATTCTTGAAAGTTGGCAGAATACCCCGCAAGTAAAAAAGAAACAATAACACGTGAGGTCGCAGTGGCGCAATGGATATGGTGTCCACTATTATAGCGACCGGGTGGTCACGGGTTCGATCCCCGACGTGAGACCGTTGTTTCCATCTCTATCTTTTATCTTCTTCCCACAGACACTAAGAACTGGTTCTACATAGAAAACTGACTCGAGAGCTTTTCGATGTATTGAACTTAATTAAATGGGTTTAAACTAAGTGTTGACACTGTAAATGCCGAATGCCCGCGAAGTATTATTTTCACCTAAGCGTGTGATGTTAACCTTGGGGAACACATACAAGTTTTAATTATTATTGAAGAACAGCAATCTCAATTTACTATATAGATTTATGATTTATTACAACCAGTCTTATACTAATAGTTTTACAGTATTGTCAGTAAATTTATTTAGTTTCATCTAAATACCATTTGTTGTAATGAAAAGTGCACAATAAAAAATATGAAGAATTAGTTATCGTAGTTAACGCTGCACGTCCTATCCAAGCTCTCTATTAATATATGAAGTTTCATTTGAATCCACCATTTTTTATTAAGTTATGTTTTGCACAAGAAAATTTAGCGTGCAATAATATTTTGCACACAAAAATGCACATATTGCAAAAACTCTAAAATTACAATAGAAAGCATAATAGTCTGTGTACCCGAATTTCCCTTCACTGTCTTTTATCAATATATGAAGGTTTATTTTAATCACGTCAATTCTTATGCAATTGTTCTTGTCACACGTAAACAGAACACACAGCAATAAGTGGGTAAATACTAAAGATAGAGTTATTGTCCTTAACAACGGCGTTTTCCATTTCCTCTAAAGCCGCCAATCATTACAGGAAGGTTTATTTAAATACTTTTAATAATTGCAGTTATACTCCGAACAAAAATCTGACTATACAAAACAATAAAGTAAGGACATTAACTCCAAAATATTCATAAGATAACTATGTTCTTTTACACTGCACTTCCTTTTTAATGTCGTATATACATGAACACTGTTTCATTTACAGTAGTAAAGGTACTTCAATACTAAGGGAGTTATGCGTCGCATAAACACATTAACGTAAGAACACGTACTCTGTAAATCCTAACGAGGGAATAATGGTTTCTTTACTCTGCAGTTTTCCTTAATGGCCTTTATCATTACACGAAGTTTAATTTGAATCCATTCATTACCTCCTTAGTTGTGCACCAATTAAGAAACAGACTATTCTTACAAATTCAAAGGGCAACAGTTCCGAAAATACTGATAGAGTTGTGGTTCTTGTACTCTGCACTTTCCCTCGATGTTCTGTATCAATGTACAAAGTTGTGTTTAAATACCGCTTATACTAAGGAAATTATATATAACACAAGAAAATTCAATAACTATGTGAATAAGAGACGAGGGTTATGGTTCATGTACTATGCACTTTGTACTGCCTTATAGCGTTATATGAAGTTTCATTTGAATATCCTCATAACTTCCTATGTCAAAAAGATAAGCAAAAGGCAATAACTCCAAAAATACTAATTCCATAATTTTTATTTCTGTACCCTGCAGTTCCCCTCAAGTTCCATCAATGTTCAAAGTTTTATTTATATACCTTAAAAGGGACTTGTTCACAGTTTATCAAAATGAGAATTTTTCAAGTTTTTGTCACAGATTTAAGAAATAAACGAACAATGTACATCAGTGTGCTAAAAAACACTAATGCCGCAGAATTATACTGAATATACAGTTTCGTTTACCAAAAATCATCGTTAGAAATTGATAAAATTATACAGCGTCTCAGACGCGAAACGATTACAAAATTTCGATTTCTTGTGTTATCGTTATATATTGTTACAACACGTGGTTGGTTATACAAAGTACATGTATAAGATAAATGGCAACGCATGTGAAGACGGATGGTCAGGTCCGTACATAATGTAGTCGTAAAGACTCAACGACGATTCGAACATAAACTCTGAATTACACACACACACACGCACGCACGCACCCACGCACGCACGCACGCACGCACGCACGCACGCACGCACGCACGCACGCACGCACGCACGCACGCACGCACGCACGCACGCACGCACGCACGCACGCACGCACGCACGCACGCACGCACGCACGCACGCACGCACGCACGCACGCACGCACGCACGCACGCACGCACGCACGCACGCACGCACGCACGCACGCACGCACGCACGCACGCACGCACGCACGCACGCACGCACGCACGCACGCACGCACGCACGCACGCACGCACGCACGCACGCACGCACGCACGCACGCACGCACGCACGCACGCACGCACGCACGCACGCACGCACGCACGCACGCACGCACGCACGCACGCACGCACGCACGCACGCACGCACGCACGCACGCACGCACGCACGCACGCACGCACGCACGCACGCACGCACGCACGCACGCACGCACGCACGCACGCACGCACGCACGCACGCACGCACGCACGCACGCACGCACGCACGCACGCACGCACGCACGCACGCACGCACGCACGCACGCACGCACGCACGCACGCACGCACGCACGCACGCACGCACGCACGCACGCACGCACGCACGCACGCACGCACGCACGCACGCACGCACGCACGCACGCACGCACGCANTTTTTTTTACTTTTTCTTGTTTTTATATTGAAGCTGTTTACTTCTGATGTTTATATTTATCAATTTAAAGCATTTAATGACAAACTTCAAAATGTGCAAAAATCTGTGAACAAGTCCCTTTAATATTAAGGGAGTTATGTTCCCACTAGAAAATTGGCAAAAGGACAATTACTCTGTAAATCCAAAAGAAAAAAAGTTTGTGTTCTTGTACTCTGCCTTTTACCCGTAATGCACGTTATAAGTATATGAAGTATTATTTGAATTCCTTCAATACTTCTTGAATTATGCTCAGCACAAGACGCGGGACAGGACGACGGACGGTAGGCCTAATGGACGGAACAACGGACGATGCGATTATTATATTCGCCCTTTTCGGAACATACACATTAAGAAAAAAAAATCAAAACAGTCTTTAACAGTTATCTTACGAGCGTGTATAAATATGGATATGGGGCAGGGGGGGGGGGCTGGTCAAAATGGTGATGCTATAAATCAAGTAATATTACATCGCTATTATGTTTGTTTTATTTTGAAATAAAATAACTTTTAACAAGTAATACATATTTTATTACTGTGACATGTGGATTCACTTATTCTTTTTCAATTATCAATTTTAACATGAACACACAGTAAAGAAGAACTTTATATCACCAGCATATATTATGTGATTTAATTTGTGATTTACAAGTGTGTAAGCATACGTAGATATTAATCAATCTGCAACAATTGTTGAACCGGTCTCTGGGAAAAACGGGCTCAATGCATGTGCGTAAAGTGTCATCCTAAATAAGCCTGAGCAGTCCGCACTGGCTAATAAAGGATTTCACTCTCCGCTTTTATGGAATTCTTCCTTTAAGGGAGTCTTTGCTAAACGAAAATCAGGTCTAGGTGGAAAGAGGCGTCCCTAATAAGCCTCGGTGGACAGCTCATACTAATATGGGACGATACGTAACGTACATGTATTATGCCCGATTTTCCCAATTGCCGACTCATACGCTTTCATAATAAATTTGGCTGCTATTCCGTCTGCAATGTTAATACAAGAAGGACTTTTATTTTTTTCATCCCAGTTATTTGTGTCCATTAAGCCCATGTGTAAGCCTAAAGAACTAGCTCTGATATCGTGACACATCGGGTACTACAGCATAAAGTGCGTTTCACTTTCAACTGTTTTTGTTTCGCAACAATGGCATGGCCTGTATTGTAATGAGACAGATATCATATTAATTCAAGATTTTTTAAATCACCTTTTACCACTAGAAAAACATAAATTAAGAACACTATTATATGGAACACTATTGTAATGCAATATAAGATATTATAGCATAATAGTAAATGTTAACGTATTGATTTTTAATTATTATTTAACGATGCAACCTAGGAAAAAAGTTCCTAATCGCATTTTCTCACCTTCTGCATTATAAAGTTACAGGTATTGAATAAATCAGGTGATCAAACTTACTTTGGGTGTCCGCAGCATCATTTTTGTTTAATGGATATCGTACATTGAGTCAGAAACGCCAATTTTGGTAAAGTAGCGGAGAAACTGTAAGAAACAGATAAACATGTTACATGTTTTGTAACACACACATGTATAATTCGCATGGAATGTAACTTGGCAGATGATCGAAGCATGGGGGGCAGGCATGTACAGATTAAGAACCAGCAATGAGCCGTAATCCGTTAGTTATGCCACGTAAACCAGCGATTGTTAATCAACTTACCATTTGCGTTTCACAACATCAATTCGACTGGTTTACGAATGAAAATCACTGACGATGATGTATAGTTATTGTCTTTTGGTTTTGTGGCTGAAAGGTCATGGTGGCAATTTCAAGCTATCTGGCCTTACCGTTTTTATTTAGAGCCGGAAAGTGGAATGCACAAACCTGTCTTGTAAACTGTGTAAATAACGTCCATTTATTGGGGTTTGTCATATCATTTTAAACACTCATATTTCGGATACATTCGGAAACTTGACCTAAAGAGTTTTAAGTATGGATGGCGTGTTTCCAGTTGCTTATTTCCAGTTGCTTATTACCATTTACTGCATACCAGTTGCTTATTGCCAATTGCTTATTGTCGTTTACTGTATGCCAGTTGCTAATTTTCAATTGCTTATTGCCGTTAACTGTTTGCCAGTTGCTAATTGCCAATTGGTTATTGCCGTTTACTGTATGCCAGTTTCTTATTGTCAAATGCTTATTGCCATTAACTCTGTGCCAGTTACTTATTACCAATTGCTTCTTGCCATTCACTGTATGCCAGTTGCCAATTGCCAATTGCTTATTGTCATTTACTGTATGCACGTTGCTAATTGCCAATTGCTTATTGCCATTAACTGTATTCCTGTTGCTTATTGCCAATTAATTCTTGCCATTGACTGTATGCCAGTTGCTAATTGCCTATTGCGTATTGCCATTTACTGTATGCGAGTTGCTAATTACCAATTGCTCATTGCCGTTGACTGTATGCCAGTTGCTAATCGCCAATTGCTTATTGCCATTTACTGTATGCCATTTGCTAATTGCCAATTGATTCTTGACATTTACTGTATGTCAGTTGCTAATTGCCAATTGTTTATTGCCATTTACGGTATGCCAGTTGCTAATTGCCAATTGTTTCTTTATCATTTTCTGTATGCCAGTTGCTTATTGCAAATTGCTTATTGCCATTTACTGTATGTCAGTTGCTTATTGTCAATTGTGTATTGCCATTTACTGCATGTCAGTTGCTCATTGTCAATTGCTTATTGGATTATTGCCACTTACTGTATCTCATTTGCTAATTGCCAATTGATTATTGCCATTTACTGTATGTCAGTTGCTTATTGCCAATTGTTTATTGCCATTTACTGTTTATCAGTTGCTTATTGCCAATTGTGTATAGCCATTTACTGTATGTCAGTTGCTAATTGCCAATTGCTTATTGCCATTTACGGTATGTCAGTTGCTAATTGCCAATTGCTTATTGCCATTTACGGTATGTCATTTGCTTATTGCCAATTGCTTATTGCCGTTTACTGTATGTACGTTGCTTATTGCCAATTGCTTATTGTCATTTACTGTATGTCAGTTGCTTATTGCCAATTGTGTATTGCCATTTACTGTATGTCAGTTGCTAATTGCCAAATGCTAATAGCCATTTACTGTATGTCATTTGCTTATTGCCAATTGCTTATTGTCATTTCCTGTTCATTGCTAAACACATGAACATAAAAAGACATTTTGAACGTTAATGGAGTTATGGTCGAGCACAATTAAACCGCTGGTTCTCACCATTTCTTGTTGCTGTTCGTCACCAGACATATAAACAATGATTTTAACACATTTTTATTTCGTCAAATCGAACCACTAGCTCATCAGAAATAATGATAATTTATTCACTCATCCTTTTATATTTTAGCAATTATGAAATGTCATTTTGCAATCGGAAACCGGCATGGCGCACTTGACTTCTATCAATTAGCAATAAGCAACTGGCAAAAAAACAACTATCAATTATCAATTCGCGTCTGGCTTTTAGTTACCAGCAATAAGCAGTTGGTAATAAGCTACTGGCATTAAGCAACAAGCATTAAACACTGAGCAGCTGGCATGGAACGAAAACTTGCATACATTATCAGTAAGCACGTGGCATATAGTAAGTGGCAAATAGCAAACTGGAGTTTAGTGACTAGAAATTGGCAACTAGCAACTGGCATGGCGCACCGGATTGCAATGTTTAAGATAAAACGTGTTAAGCAATTCAGACATTTGGTCTTCAACGTTTGACGGGAAAGATAAAAGACATACATGTGTTTGTCGGATAGCCAGTAGATGTGGTCATTTTCCAGCAAGAAGGCGACACATAATACTGGTATTTACCAAATGGACGTTAACATTTATGAGCTGATTGTACCCTCTTAGACATAGGTACATTTGTAACAAAATGGTCACAATAAATACATCTGGTATTGTTTAAATACACTGTGCACTTATATATAATGTTCTGGTAATTACTGTCCTCGATAACTGAATATAGTTTTCTATTTTACAGACTGACCGTTAAGCATGTGCAATACTTATCAACGGATCTGATGTGAAGGACATTGTCATCGAATACGGCAGTCAGTATTAATAAATATGTGACGAGTGCAAATAATGCCATGGGTTCTAAACTTTGACGTCATTATTGCACGCAACAAAAAGCTAGTGTTTTCATTGAGTGTTTGTGTGTTTTTTTTATGGCGCCTGAACGTGGGCACGTTTAGTAAAACCATTTCACAAAACAGCATGTGCATCTTAATGGTATATCGCAGCAAGGTGACGAACACGTTTTAAAATGCGACATTACGTAAAAATGTGCAGCGAACATTTATTAGCCATTAATTTATCATTCGATTAAATGAGTTCCAATTGACAAGCACGAGACATCGCAATATGTGATCAGTTCTGTCGTCAAAATTAATGAACGAACAACATAAACATATGGCTTTGGAGTTGTGCAAAAGTGGCTCCACTTGCAAAAAGGGTGGCCATCTTTGTTTGTCTCCAGTTGATGGAACGTTTTAATGTGGCACCAAAACTAAGTTGGTCGCTCACCGTCTGTGCTCTAGTCGTGGTCGCTCACCGTCTGTGCTCTAGTCATGGGCGCCACAGTTACAGCAGTTCCATAAATGTGCAATGTCCTAAACCTTATGACTCTGAGCACATTAATAAACATTCAATTGTTGAAATCAATTTCAAATCGCATTTGCTTTGTTGGCTATTTGCCCATCATGTTTTGACTGGAAACAGTGCACAAAACACTCATATAACAGTTGGCACACCGTCGTTTGTTTAAGGCACTGTTACACGAACACTGAAACCATCTTATCATTTGACGGTTTTACAAGGAGCTCCGCACTAAACACACTGGATGGTGCCGCAACTGCATCGACAGCCGTCCGGACATGGCCCCAGAGCTCTCGTAAAGAGACAGATGGGCGGCATTTATCGCTTGAAGCGACAGGGAGCCTAATAGGGAAATGTTCGTTCAATGTTACTTATCAGTAGTGCACGAGTTACGCTGGTGATATGTGGTCCCACAAACAAGGCAGGCGCTGATTGCGAAACCTGCACGTGCAAATGTGCACACGTTTTGAAGTGTGTGATTCTTATCTTCTCTTCTGTCGCTTGTCTCAACTGCAGCGCTCCATGGAGCTTTTTGAGGCGACAGAAAACAATCACAGGTTAATAAATTTGATTCAACTATGCGCCCGAGTTCCGCAGTGTTTTCTATTTTTATTTGCAGGTGGGGTTCATGGGAGACATTTATAACTGGTCCTTAACGTGATTAATTCATGGATTTCATCTCGATTAGGTATAGAATTTAATGGATTGGCATATTGAGCACAGAAAGGCGATGAAGAAAAATGCAACCAGATGCCGGTCTGTTGAAAACAACATAACTAATTGTTCTTGAAGCCGGGATAGTGTTGCACCCGCTGCACTTTGAGCGATAAACACGAGGAAATATGTCAGTTCGATGGAAACATAAAAACGACGAGGCACTGTTGCCTTTGAAATATTGTTTTAATTAGCTCATTTGTAATTAAATGCATTAAAAGCATGTATTTAACGCCGTGCGCGAGAAACAAGGAAAACATTGCGTTCTTAGAGCATTCAAATTTCGCGCCATCATAGCTTGAGGCGCATGCGCATATCAATCGATTTTGCTTGCAGAAGAGTGCACCGCACAGTGCAAATTTAGCTGCAACTGGTTTGTGCTTTCAATCCGCAATAAAACGATAAACATAGCTCTTTTCATAAATGGGCACGGTTTTAAACACGAATAAACTACAGAATCTGTTAAACAACGTACACTTCGTACATTGAATTGAAATATTAAACTCAAAGTGGTAATTTATGTGTTTGTTTTGTTAAATGCCAAACTGCATACAATAACACTTAAATGACATTAAAAGGCTTCCTGTTTTACACATTTTATGTTTTTTACAATTTTTAAAATGTAAGTAGAAGAGTTCATAGGCGTATTTTATGCATACAGGGAAGTAAAATGCTTGTACAGTATATATATATATATTAATTTATTGATATATCGCCCAAAATGCTGCAGATGGTTATATCAACTTAAATCCTAATTCCTGTTTGCGCGTCCCTTTTACGTTATTCACAAACACCCCTACCGAAAGTGGCATACTTATACATTTAATAACAAACACTTACATTTATTAATCTACATGCGAGTTACTTTTTTATGGTTCATTACTACCTACGTTATCAATGTTAACACTTTTGATGCGAAAACCAACAATTCATGTATTGCACAAATAGTTCGTTTGCTGTGTTTAAACTGAAAAGAATTACCATATCAATAACAACGGTGTTTATTATCGTACGGTATCCATTAACCGTTATTTAAATTATATCTTAAACATTATGACATATTAAAATAGCTTGAATTTATTGAATATTTAGGCTACTTGATCGTTTTTTTTCTAATGTTGAAATTTAATACCCGTTTTAGCACCCGTAAAACTGTAAATACAGTTTAAATAATGCTATGCGGGATCACTTTAGTAAATGCTGAACATGTTAAATCATCGTGGTCTTCTTAAAAACGACCATTAAACTTGATGTTTTCAGTGTTGCGCTTAAATCAGGTCCATAACAACACGCATTCACGGGCTCGAACCGCCCATCATGTTTAAGGGCACACCATATGAGTACAGGGAATATTATAACACCCACTCAAATCAGTACTTCATTTAAACGCCGTTAACTACTACATGTGGTAATAATAATGTAGACCTTCTGATTTGTGTATGCGTGGTACAGTAAGGGATTCTATGTAAATATACATTTCTTGAACATGAAACGAAGTTAATAAAACGTATCTATATATGAGCCTCGCTCTGTGAAAAGGGAGCTTAATGCATGTGCGTAAAGTATCGTTACAGATTAGCCTGTGCAGTCCGCATAGGCTAATCAGGGACGACACTTTCCGCCTAAAATGGATTTTCGTCAAGAACAGTCTTCATTTAAACAAAAATTACAGCGGACTGGACAGGCTAATATGGGACGACACTTTACGCAGAGCGAAGCTCATATATATGTATAATATGCAAAACCAATGCGTTCTCGATAGTATAAGTATATTCAATAGACCAGTATTATCAAGAGCTCATAATTGTGAAGAGCTTCAGTTATGGCTCGTCATCAAGAGTACATTGAAAACAGCTTTCCGTCTCCTTGTATTGCACGTGACAGGCGTTTAGAAAGGGTACACACGTTAACGTTTTTCTATTATGTTGTATACATTAAAATAACATTAAACTATTTTTTCCTTATAAAAGATGACGACTTTTTTTGTATTGAACGCCGAGCTGCATGGGTTATCAAATCGGTTTAAAAATTAACACAATAATAGAGCAACGATATTTAATGGTTCATTATTCGTTATAGAAGTTTTTAATATTAATTGCGTTCGACGACTTTATAAAACATTTCACTTTAATTTCTTAATAACTCAGCTGATATCTAAGGAAGTCAAAGCAGTCTTATTGTCATTGGAAACAGCGTAAATCCTCTATGATGGGTTACACACCACTGTACGCATGTGTCTCCTATCGAATTTCACCAGAAAAGGTCAATTCGGCAATAAAAATCATTCGCAATAAAATTCATATTTCATACAAAAATGTCGCCCCATGTTCTAGACAAATGGTGTTACACATCTTCATTGACATTTCGTGGTACAAGGTGCCCTGCGCATGCGCAATGTCTGTTAATGTTATGTTATGTTTTGTCTAAAAGGGCAAGCGACACGTGTCCTCACAAAATGACATGTATAACCAACAGAGCTTTTTTTTCCAGAAGTGATCTTAATTTGATTTTTGTTATCATATCCTTAATACAATTAATGTTTTGCTATTCTTTGATTTTTTCACGTGATGGTTTTGACTGTACGAAATTTAATGAAAACGGCCTTTTTTTCTATGGGAATATAAATGAATTTGGCCTATCGTTTTAAGTGTTTTTCATTTCCAAAGCAATAGCAATAAAATGAAGTTTCGGTGAGTGCCGGTCTCGGTCACTACGTTTCGATGCAGAAATTCCCGCTGTTCGAAATTGGCAGGTTTTGTTTAATTGTATTACCTTAAGAGCGTTTTGTCAAAAAACACTTGCAAGTAAAATGACAAGTTTTTTATAAAAATGAAGCTAATAGGACGTCATGTACCGCTTCGCCTCTATGCAAAACGGTTAAAATCCAGTCAGAAATAATTAAAACTTTTTTTCTAAGTCAAGGGGGTCATTTTATTTCAACAAAAGACGCATGCGCAATTAGGTTGCACAACTGCGCATGACACCCGGCCAATTAACATCTCACCTCTCGCGAGAGTTAACTATATTCAAGTGTCATGGCATTCGGTTATGAGTTAGATTCGGACACGAACAAAACGACTGATGGAAAAATCAACTAATTTATTGCATGCACTGGGAACTCTATTTGTTAAGTATTGTGCAAGTGACAAGGTGCCGCGAAACATGCTGTCAGACGACATTTTGTTTCAATATGACTCTCAAGATGGACATTTGGCCCTTGCGAGGAAATAGCCAGAAGATGCGAAGTCAATATCACTGGCATAAAAGAATGGGGATATGAATTTCAATCAAATTATTTAAATTTGGCAACTAAATTCTAAAGTTTCTTTCAGTGCAGTGTTTACACATGGCTGAAGGTGTTTTCTTTTCCAGTAATTGGCACGCATGCTGAAATGTAGAGAGGCTAATCGAAACTTGACCTTTGAACAAAACTGCTGTCGCCTGCTGCCTGGTTGGTGCACGCGCCGAATGCATCGAACGCATGCACTCTTTGACAGAGGAACCTGACTGACCACAACGGTACATCTACAGCTCGGAAAACGTCAGAATAGTACTTTTACTTGATGTTAAGACTTGTTTTATAAGTTGTTTATCATTAAGTCAAAAAACTAGTTTGAGTTTTGATTTGTGTTTAATATACACGAATAAGAAAACATTTTAATGTGGCCTAATGCATCGATACATCGATAGTATTTCGTTTCTATCATGACAAGACATCATACAAACGGTTATCTTACATCTTTTTAATTAGATCCGTAAGGAGTTTTTTTCGAATTGTTTATTGGCAGCCACGGATTTTTTCTTCCTTATCTTAAGCATACGCTGTGCGTGGAATGTTAGAATTGATAATGATATTTGTTGATATCCATAAAGACACTAATGAAATTATGTACAACGTACCACAAGCAACTTAAAAGATGTCTCGCCCTGAGAAAAAAACATACTAAAAAATAAAGCTTTCACTTCTATTGCAAATATTTATTTCAACTATAAATTACAAGATGTTGCCAACCAGACCGAATCAAACTGAAGCGGTGTCCTTCGTCAATCTTGTTATTTGATTTTCATTATTATAAGCAGTTATGTCCGGTTTATGTGCTTTTTACATGGTCTAATTTTTTTGGAGCCGTCGATGGTTTTCTTGTATACAATTTATGAACGTATATCATATTTTATCCAAAGCATTTTGTAAAATGGAATTTAATATGTTTATTTCATAATTGTAAGCGGTTTATACAGCACATCAATTTCAGTTATCGATTAAAGATATTAATAGGAGTTCTTCTGGTTTTTTTGCCTTGATTCTGAACAATTACAATGAGCAACAGAAATCACAGGAAACAGATCACAGCACACGTCTACATGAATACTCTAAAAATTGTAAGTAACGTTTTTTTGGCGGGACGAGTCAGCAACAACTTCGCTTTCAGTGACTGACCGTCGACTTTTCACACTTGTAGAAGTGCAGCTTCACGTTCGCCGGATGTGACAATACTATGCTATACCCCTATAACTGAACCTGCCACAAAACGATCACAAAGGCCGAGGCCAGTACTATATGCCATACATCGTGCGGTCCGTGTACAGTGTCGTGAGCACACTTCAAGTGTCATGCTTTTCTACGATAAACGTGCAGCGCCCACTATTTCATTACAGTAATTATTTTTAAAGCATACTTAAATGAATGCAATTAATGTCTATGGGTACGTGACGTTGTTAAATCGCTCAATAGCAAGCGATGACCACCATACTCCGCCTAGAGCGGTATTTGTCGAAGACGAAACAAATGCATATACTAGTATTTATGATTTATAGTATGTGCGCTTAAAGTTTTCCTGATAAGTAATTCAATAACTGTATTAGTTAGCTAGTTAATATATAATACTAAGACGTTATGCTACATTAACCATCCTTGTGCGTTCTTTTTTTAATAGATACATGCATTTTAATAAATTTCGATGAAACCGTCATGTATTTTAATAAGCGTATTTCACAAAAGGTAGCAACGATAAGGACATGCGTTTTAAACGTATTCCTCGGTTCTATAAAGAAATAGGTTTGGACCTGCATAAGATCCGACTTTTCCGTCAGTAGGTAAAGTTGGCAAATCGAGCATACGGACCGAGATCGATTTGGTTCAGTACGACCCCACATACGATTCCATTTGTTAACTTATCAACCGATCTCGTTTTGTACTTTTATTGAAATTGTATTTATAGTTTTAGACCAAATGCCGTGAAATGCTGATTTATTTAATGGTCTGTACATGCACTGGTACATACATTTGTAAACTTATCAACCGATCTTGTTGTGTACTTTTATTTGAATAGTATTTATAGTTTTAGACCAAATGCCGTGAAATGCGGATTTATTTAATGGTCTGTACATGTACCGGTACATACATTTGTAAACTTATCAACCGATCTTGTTTGTACTTTTATTTGAATAGTATTTATAGTTTTAGAATAAATGCCATGAAACGCTGATTTTTTTAATGGTTTGTACATGTACTGGTACATACATGTGTAAGGACAACATTTAAAACTGGTAGGTGAAATGCATTTCAACATTAGTCTGGTGTTTTAATAAAGTTGGCTCTCAGATCTAAAGGGTCCAATATTTTCTTAACGGAGTCAACATTTGTGTACACACTCCAGTCAAACTGAAATCAAGCTTCTAGGGTTTCGAAAAGCCTTCAAAATATGCCCCAAAGTGGTCGCATATTTCTCGTGCTGAATATTTTACGCCTGTGCGCGTGCCATATCATAATGATATTTTTCTGATGACCTTAAGGTCACCCTGAACAAAAGGTGGTCATTTTGTCCGGAGTTGACCATGCCCGGACAGCGGGTCAACTGGACACGCTAGGTGGACACAGCCCTTAAACCACTTGACCCGGACTGACCTGTTCAAGCTCAAGTAAACGTATTAAAGCTACTTATTTCAAATATGATTAATGAAAGACCGTAAAAAGGGTGGGTAAAAAACTAAATCAAATTGAGCGAACAAACACCGTGTCGTTTAAGTGAGAACAAGTGGAGAAAGCAATCGAAAGTGCGCATTATTATTTTTTCGAAAATTAACACTCTCGAACAATTTATAGTGACAGGTGACTTTGAAGACATTTTACTTTCCTCTGCGAAAATTATACAGACGGCCGGCACAAGTGACCAACCGCTGACAGAGGGTGAGTGCGCGCCAAAACTGCTCCGCGAATGAGCTTGACCAACCTCTGGTATGGGGTGAGTACGCGCCAAGACCGCTCCGACTTACTTCTGGCATGGGTTGAGACGCGCCAAGACCGCTCCGACTTACCGATGGCATGGGATGAGTACGCGCCAAGACCGCTCCGACTTACCACTGGCATGGGGTGAGTACGCGCCAAGACCGCTCCGACCATACCGCTGGCATGGGGTGAGTACGCGCCAAGACCGCTCCGACTTATTACCGCTGGCATGGGGTGAGTACGCGCCAAGACCGCTCCGACTTATTAACGCTGGCATGGGGTGAGTTCGCGCCAAGACCGCTCCGACCATACCGCTGGCATGTGGTGAGTACGCGCCAAGACCGCTCCGACTGACCGCTGGCATGGGGTGAGTACGCAGCAAGACCGCTCCGACTTACCGCTGGCATGGGGTGAGTACGCGCTAAGACCGCTCCGACCTACCGCTTGCATGGGATGAGTACGCGCCAAGACCGCTCCGACTTACCGCTGGCATGTGGTGAGTACGCGCCAAGACCGATCCGCGAGAGGGCACGACTATACCATACAAGGATACTACACACACATAAATAAAATTTCAACTTTTTGCTCAATCCTTATTTATAACTTGTTTCGATTTGAGTTCTCCATTTAAAGCTTTGATAAATATACAAATGTACAATTTCAATATCTTTCTGCGAGCAAACAATTATAAATGTAAAAGGTATACATGTACATAAAATACTGTAAGCAGTCTTATATTATTTTATGATTTAATATACGAATAAATAAATTAACGGCACAGTGGGTAATAATTTGTTTACGCGCTGTAACTATATAGCATGCTTAGTCTGTTCAATATTTTCACTAGCGTAAAATAACATCCACGCGAATGCAATTTGCCGTTTTCAAGAGAGACCGATACAATAAACAATGCTAAAATAATTTTCAAATTGAATTCTGATCGACGCGTATTATTCGATAGTGGCAGATGATACCAATTTCACGGATTCACTATTTACTTTGTAAACAAGGGTGTCATATCCCTTAAATCCCTTATCCTTTCTGACAGAAATGAAAACATGGACACAAAGACCACGGAATTGTCATTAGACCAAACTGTATTCACAGATGCGCGTGATCTTCATACAGAATATAATAACCTTTTCAACACACGACGAAACAAAAGTATCAACGACCGGACCTAACTTATTATGATAAAACAACCATGGTCATCAAACGCGTTATTGTTACAGGTTTATTATACGGACACCGGCCCGCAATGAAGCCCAGTGGACATGGCCGCTCCATGCCGCTATAAGGCCGGCTAATACACTTGCCTCGGGCAGCAGTTCGTAAGGGCCCAGCACGTGACTGTCAGCGACCGTGGTCATCCTTCTGTTACAGCAATGGAGCACTTCCGAGCAAATATTGTTTTCGGTGACGTATATCATGTTAAATGATGAAATGATCCATAATTCGCCGTAATATGAAATTGTACAGCGTGGGTCTATCTCGTATTCACGTGTTTTGCACGTGCTTATGGTTTGGCCTTTCCCGGTCAGAAATGACCCTTGGGGCTCGTGTGAGGCCGCATCAATGTAATGAATAGTAATAGAGTGGTAATTTAGCATTTAAAGTAACGCCGCTAGAGAATTGTGGAAGCGTGTTTCGTTTAATCTGATACAACTTGTTTTGTTTAAAATCACAATGTGCGTGATCATGTCACTGATGAGGACCATAGTAAGTGTGATAACAGTGCTGAAAACCTGTCATTGGCAGCAGATGTCTAAAAAATGACAAACGTTTTGAAAAAATAAATAAAAAAATGACCATTTTAATTATCAATTTTGTTTTACTAATTTTATTTATACCCGACTGGTTACTAAGCTTCTTGAATTTCGTTTGTTAATTATCAATAATGGTAAATATTCCATGGCAGACACTGTCCGGTCTGTATGGAAATTCTTTAAGAAAATGGAATTGTTACGCCTTCCTCTACCCTATATTCCGATTTATATATTCGAAAAGCGCTCTGTGAAAACCGGGCGTAATCCATGTGCGTAAAGTGTCGTCCAAGATTATCCAATGCATATTGCACAGGCTTATCAGGGTTAACATTTTCCGCTTTTAAGGTATTTTTCGTTTAAATAGCGAAAATCCATTTTAGACGGAAAGTGTCATCACTGAATAGCTTGAATGTGCAGACTGCACAGCCTAATCTTAGAACGAATCTTTACGCACATGCATTAATTAGATTTCCCGAAACATGCCCTTACGAAATCTTCTTCCCAGAGTACCGCTACTTGGTATAACTTGTTACGTAAATTGGTTAAGTTCAGCGATCCTGTAAAGTTTAATCTTGGCCGATGAATATTCAACGATTCTTCATACATTAATTTTTTAAATATAATTTGACACATTGAATAATCAGTTCACAGCAAATGTATTCCGCATCTTTTCGTATTCTGTACTGACCAAACAAACATCGCATGCGCAATTTATCGAACAGTTTTAAAACTAATTTATAAGAATATTTTTATGTATACTAGATTTGGACATTTTTGAAGTATAGCTATTACATACTACAGCCATTGTTTGTATCGCTGTTTGATCCGTTCAAAGTTTGTTCGACTCCGTCGATAACGTTCGGTGTTCACGCATGCACTGAACATTGCCATGACCACACCAGTAGTCTAGTAGGAACGGAGGTCCACGGTGCATGATTGGTAGTTTTTTTTAATATGCTGATGCTGTTCTGCATTGTCTTGGGTAAAAGAAAAATGTTGTTCCCAAGAAAAAAAAGAGTTCCCAAGGGGGTTAATCCAAGAAGGCCGCCAAGATGGCCGACCAAAAACCTTGAAAATACCGTTTTTTTCGCAAATGACATAAACAACATATATTTTCCTCGATTTTGGTAAGCTTTTTAATTTAAGCAATTTATAACATATTATTCTTATTAAACAAATTCATTTTTTTGGTGAAATATTATACATTTAATGAAAAATATGACTATATATATGAAAAAAGTACATAAAACACGTTGTTTTTTTTGCTTATGACATGTTTCAATTTGCACCTGAAAAGCAGTTTAGATACAATAACCATCTTAATAACATTTATGCACACCTATGGGACCAAGAAATATAATAATATAATATTTCATGTGAATATTACCAATTATTGTGATATATACGACAAGAAAAGTGGGTGGGGTATATGACAAATATGAAGAAAAACTGCCTAATGTGCATGCTGGTATATTTTGAGATATACCAGCCTTTTTTAACTTGTTATGTTTATATATGTGGGTCTTATTTGATACGTATAAGTGCATGATTATTGTTTTTAAACATAAAATACATTTCTCTTACAGATTATAGAAGAAATCAAGGAAAAAAGGTCATTTATCAACAAAGGGCACTAAAATCTACCACATTAAGCACTAGTTGAAACGTGGGCTCAAGGTGCATGATTGGAAGGTTTTAATTAAATATGTTGATGATGTTCTACATTGTCTTGGGTAAAAGAAAATCTTTGTTCCCGCGAAAATTTTTTTCCCATGGGGTCTTAATCCAAGATGGCCGCCAAGATGGCCGCCAAGATGGCCGCCAAGATGGCCGCCAAGATGGCCGCCAAGATGGCCGCCAATATGGCCGCCAAGATGGCCGCCAAGATGGCCGCCAAGATGGCCGCCAAGATGGCCGCCAAGATGGCCGCCAAGATGGCCGCCAAGATGGCCGCCAAGATGGCCGCCAAGATGGCCGCCAAGATGGCCGCCAAGATGGCCGCCAAGATGGCCGCCAAGATGGCCGCCAAGATGGCCGCCAAGATGGCCGCCAAGATGGCCGCCAAGATGGCCGCCAAGATGGCCGCCAAGATGGCCGCCAAGATGGCCGCCAAGATGGCCGCCAAGATGGCCGCCAAGATGGCCGCCAAGATGGCCGCCAAGATGGCCGCCAAGATGGCCGCCAAGATGGCCGCCAAGATGGCCGCCAAGATGGCCGCCAAGATGGCCGCCAAGATGGCCGCCAAGATGGCCGCCAAGATGGCCGCCAAGATGGCCGCCAAGATGGCCGCCAAGATGGCCGCCAAGATGGCCGCCAAGATGGCCGCCAAGATGGCCGCCAAGATGGCCGCCAAGATGGCCGCCAAGATGGCCGCCAAGATGGCCGCCAAGATGGCCGCCAAGATGGCCGCCAAGATGGCCGCCAAGATGGCCGCCAAGATGGCCGCCAAGATGGCCGCCAAGATGGCCGCCAAGATGGCCGCCAAGATGGCCGCCAAGATGGCCGCCAAGATGGCCGCCAAGATGGCCGCCAAGATGGCCGCCAAGATGGCCGCCAAGATGGCCGCCAAGATGGCCGCCAAGATGGCCGCCAAGATGGCCGCCAAGATGGCCGCCAAGATGGCCGCCAAGATGGCCGCCAAGATGGCCGCCAAGATGGCCGCCAAGATGGCCGCCAAGATGGCCGCCAAGATGGCCGCCAAGATGGCCGCCAAGATGGCCGCCAAGATGGCCGCCAAGATGGCCGCCAAGATGGCCGCCAAGATGGCCGCCAAGATGGCCGCCAAGATGGCCGCCAAGATGGCCGCCAAGATGGCCGCCAAGATGGCCGCCAAGATGGCCGCCAAGATGGCCGCCAAGATGGCCGCCAAGATGGCCGCCAAGATGGCCGCCAAGATGGCCGCCAAGATGGCCGCCAAGATGGCCGCCAAGATGGCCGCCAAGATGGCCGCCAAGATGGCCGCCAAGATGGCCGCCAAGATGGCCGCCAAGATGGCCGCCAAGATGGCCGCCAAGATGGCCGCCAAGATGGCCGCCAAGATGGCCGCCAAGATGGCCGCCAAGATGGCCGCCAAGATGGCCGCCAAGATGGCCGCCAAGATGGCCGCCAAGATGGCCGCCAAGATGGCCGCCAAGATGGCCGCCAAGATGGCCGCCAAGATGGCCGCCAAGATGGCCGCCAAGATGGCCGCCAAGATGGCCGCCAAGATGGCCGCCAAGATGGCCGCCAAGATGGCCGCCAAGATGGCCGCCAAGATGGCCGCCAAGATGGCCGCCAAGATGGCCGCCAAGATGGCCGCCAAGATGGCCGCCAAGATGGCCGCCAAGATGGCCGCCAAGATGGCCGCCAAGATGGCCGCCAAGATGGCCGCCAAGATGGCCGCCAAGATGGCCGCCAAGATGGCCGCCAAGATGGCCGCCAAGATGGCCGCCAAGATGGCCGCCAAGATGGCCGCCAAGATGGCCGCCAAGATGGCCGCCAAGATGGCCGCCAAGATGGCCGCCAAGATGGCCGCCAGGATGGCCGTCCAAAACCCTAGAAAATACCGTGTTTTCACAAATAACACAAACAACATGTAATTTCCACGATTTTGGTCAGGTTTTTCAATTTAAGCAATTTAAGCAATTGACATTTACGTCTTATAAAACAAATAAGTTTTTTTGTGAAATTGAATTATTTTATGAAAAATATGATTAAATACACGAACGATTTTTACAAAAAAACTAGTTTTGTTTGGCTTAAGACATGTTGCAATTTGTTCCGAAAAAGCAGTTTAGACGTAATTATTATGCAAACTACATTTATACACAACAACGAGACTTATGAATATTATAAAATTTTATGTAATGAGAATATGATCCATAATTGTGGTACATATATAAGACAAATAAAATGGGTGGGGTAAATGAAAAATATGAAGAAAAAATGCCCAATGTACATGTTGATCTATTTTAGATATACTAACCTTTTTAAAATTGTTGGGTCCATGTATGTGGATTTTTTACAATGATAAATGCATGTATAGTGTATGTAATTATAATATATATTACACAAAACCACAACAGATTTGTTAATGTAGAAATATGGAAAAACAGAGCATATGTGCACATAGGGAACGCATTAATATCTCTCACATTGAAACAAAGAGAGAGGCAAAAAGGGGGAAAGGGTAAAGCGCTAACCTAGTTTACTAAAATATTTCATACATTTCATAATACACAATTGTGAGAAAAACTCAAAATGACAAAAACCGATTATGTTTATACCAGCATAAATAAATTCACGTTTACCCAAGTGTCAAAAAAGGTGCGTTGTGCATTTTTTCTATTATTGTTGTGCAGTTTTCGGCGAAATAGTTACAATAACAAATATTCCAGCTAAATTAAAAAAAATGCTTATTTTTCAAATTTAACCGGTACCATTCCCATGTCCATGTGTGACATAGGACAGGAAGTTTGTGACAAGACCATACCATGCGTGACTCTGTTCCCAGTGAAGGACCTGGTTGTTCAAAACTTTACGGCCATTTAAGCTTACAGCAGTTGATGTTTGGATCAAGCTATTTATGTGACTAATTGTTAACCCTTTAACTCTTTAATATATATTAATTGTTAGCAAATTTGTTTGCTCCCATTATTTGAAAATGTTTGATACAGTAATAACATTGTTTCTAAACTTTATTGTGTTTGGGTCTGATGTTAACAGACAATATTTATCTTAACTGACCATTAAAGTTATGAACAACCATAACCTGCCCAGCTGATCATACACCACAATGATGTGCATGAACTAATTTGAATCACTTACACAGCCATTGATCACAGGCGCCACCTCTTTTTGGTGATGCATTAATAAATATTGCATAAATCAATAACATGAGTAGAGTTTAAAAAATCAGGNTGTATTTTTCCAAAAGACGAGCACATGCTATGGAGATGGAGGTGGCGCCATGAACAATTGAACAATAGTATATTAACATTTTTAGATTACCGTTTCTACGAAGTATGTTTATAGAATTTTCAATACCATGTTGGTGTGTGTGTTTTTTTTTAAATCTCTTTATTGAGCCAAATAGGTCTTTGGCATACATGTTATAATAACACAGTTTGTTTTGCCAATACTGCCCTGAATGATCTAATTAAAAAAAAAAAGTTGTAATATATAAAAAAAGGCAACGTTACACCACTTATGGCTTCTTTGTGCAAAAGGATGTTCTTTGAATGCATGTATACATACCATAATCGTAATCAAGTATGTTTGAATTGCTTATGTACGACGTGTCAATTTTACACTCGCAAAGAGATGAAAATTGTGTAAGGCTTATTTCTTTACAAACAATATATTGAGATATTGAACAATATTTAACAAAGCATTGACTTTCTGATAAGAAATATATTTTGCCAAATGCATCAATAAATGAAATAATGTAATAAATGAGCAGCAATAATAAGTCGCGAGAACGAGGTAACTAACCCATGGGAGCGACTTTTTAATTCGTGGGAACGAGTACCTAAGTAGTGGTAAAGACATAGCTGACTCATTGGAACGACTTAATAAGTTGTGTGAATGATATATCTTACAATTATGATTAGATTACTAATTCGTAGTACCGACATAATCAACCAATCAGAATACACGAAGTTTGAAAAGCATGTAAATGCATGAATCTGTCCCATGTATATTATACGGAGTCATGATAGTGTTGGTTGTATCAGTCGTTTTTATTCATACGTTAAATTGTTTCGTTCTCACGACGTGTAATGCCATTACGACGAGTAAGTTATGTTGTTTCTACGACTTACTTAATCATTCTCGCGATCTAGATATCTTGATGCCACGACTTACAATGTCGCACGAACGATATACTAAAGCATGCTAATAACGTAAATGGTAAATGCAAAAAAAAAACATGCCCTTGTCACATCTGTGTCGGCGTACA
>VMBQ01001525.1:0-65671 GCA_007657795.1 Dreissena rostriformis
ATTATAAGGAGTTACAAACGCGAAACGATTGAATAATTTGGAGATTTCTGTTGTTGTCGTTATATTTTGTGACCACACGTGGATCGCTTAGGTTAAGTATAAAATGCAATACGTTTGGAACAAGCATGGATGGCCGAGTGGTTTTGGCGCTAGACGTTTACCCAAAAAGTCAGTGGTTCGAGCCCAGTTGGGGATAACGTTTTATTCTTGTTTTATTCTCGAGATTTGTAAATCTGATGTTAACATTTATCCAATTAAAGCATTGACAAACTAACAACAAGCCAAAATCTGGGGACAAGTCCCTTTAATACAATTTTCCATTACATTCATAGCAATTGTGAAATAATTCATGTCTTGACCACATCGGAAAGTCTTAAAAATACTTCATTATTTTACCTACATGTTTTATGATGTATTGTGTCCTTATAATTCATAACAAATGAGTTATTAGAGGGACACAGCTGCCTACAGAAAATGTATGTTATTTATTCAACATAATACATATTATACAATTTTTCTAACTTAAAATGTGTGGTTTTTATAATAAAAGAGGGTACAAAAATAGATGCAATAGTGAAAATAAAAAAATCTTGACGTTTAACTTCAAAATGATTAAGACTCATTCCATAAAATCAGCATTTTTTTAATTGTTCACATTTTTTAATTATAAAGTTTTATTGTTAAAAGATATGATTTACCTCAAGATTATCGCTAATGATTATGTTAACCAGTCATTTTTACTATACAGTGTATTGATTTTTTTCTTTCGCATATGATTCCAGAATATGTTAATCACTTTCACATCCATACAATATTTTTTATTATTGTTAATGTGTTGTATGCTTTAAAATTGTTTTAATGTACCATTTATGTTATATTCTAAGTAAGTTACAGGTTATATTGTATATACGAAACCATTTTTTATACTGAAAAAGACAGTTCTCAAATTCTGGGGTCTGAAAAACAATTCTATAAAATGAATAGTATATCTCTCAGAGACGAACTGTGAAGCTTTTCCTATAACATGTGTTCTGATGCGTTGTATTGTACTCGTTGATTGTGTGACATTTCATTCATATCTCCCTGCGGGCGGATGGAATACAACATCACACATTCAACTTATGCGAAAAAGCCACTAGAACGCTACACTTATGTTATATGCCCTTTGTAACCTTAATTCTTGTGTATGCTTTCGTTCATTTGCAATTGATATTCACTACTGACAAACTATTTGAGTTTAATATTATGTCAAATAATTAAGCAATAGAAGTGAGATGCTCTTATTGAATAAAAGGCAAAAAACACATATTTTAATAGATTTACATAATTGCCAATAGAAAAAAGTTGTAAATACAAATATAAGAAGTATGGAGGGACACTAATATTGCATATCTTATTTGCATCAACACTATATACCTTGCCATTAACCCTATATTAAACATTTTGTTTTTAACCGCCATTCTGGAAACTGTTTGTGGTATGTTGATTTTGTATGACATAAATGTTTAACATACGTTACCAAGAGTTTGTTTCTTATGTTGTACTCTACATTTTATTTATTTGCATTATGCTTCTATCCAATAATCAAAATATTCAGCGAAGACAAAAAAAAATAAATCTTTTATGCCTCAGATACTTCCGGTATATACCTTGCCATCAACATCATATAAAGCACTTTGTATTAACCCGCCATGGTTTTTTGGAAACTTTTTGTGGAATGCCGATCTTTGGCAATATACATGAAACCTTCATGCACATGGTTGACAGCTAAACATTTGGTTTCCGATTGTCATCTTAAAGAGTATTAATTTTGTATGACATTTTTAACATATGTTACCAAGAGTTTGTTTCTTATGTTGTACTCTTCATTTTATTTATTTACACTATGCCTTCTATCCAATAATCAAAATATTCAGCGAAGACAAAATCAAACTATTTTATTCCATCTAAATTGACATGCACTTAGAAGATTCAACTCTGATTTGTTTATTTGCTTGTCGTTTCGATTGAATATCTTCTCATACTTCAATGTCGTTAATTCCAGAGAGTTTTTATTTATCGTATTGAACATCATATTGTTTTGTAAGGAGTAAAAACTTAATAATGTTGAATGCATTTGAAATTGTTAATAATATTTGTTTTCATATTTACCAAGTCATAGTTGGTTGATGAGTGTTTTTATGTTTGCGACCAATAGACGTATAGTGTTTAAATATCTTTGTTTAATAAATCGAATGTATACTTGATGTATATGGATGAATGTTGTTTTTGGTTATTGGTCTTTTTTCAAGACTTACTTTACCCGGTAAGTGATGATAGATGATTACCGAAAAGAGTTTTATATATAATATGAACGAACTAATCAAATGTTTGTCTCTGACATGGCTTGATAACGTTTTCGCCAACAAGTATTGGATGACTGTGGCACGAATCAATACAATGAATCATTTTATCAGACCGATTGGTCCTACAACCAAAAATACCATTGCCATATAAGCACGGAAACAACATACATCTTCAATATAGAAGAGTTTCAAACTTTGATATGTGTGATCAAATTTTATCCATCCTGTTTTGTTAATATAACGCACATTTGGGCCACATCAACAGCATGCATGCGGACATTCCCTCTAACAGAATTTATGTGAAAAAAATGGCATAAACATTATTGGAATACTGACGAAAGAAAGAATAATACGTTCCGCCTATTTACCGGGTTTTCATGTGCTCCCTTGCGTCTACCTTTGTTTTCCGCAATGTGTATTAAGTCTGCCGTTGTTTCATTCCTCTTATTTTTGTGCCGGCAAATGTGATTATTTGACCTTTTTTTTATATCGCTGTACAAGCAAGTATTAATGTAGGAAGGGCAGTTATAAACACATGGCATGTTTAGAACTTTTTACTGTTTACAATATAATTATTAACACAAAATACAATATCAAAAACCAAAAGGAAACAAAAGCATTTGGTTAAAAGTATTTCATTATGTTAATTTCTTGCAACTTTTAAGATTTCAGGCATCATCATCGTTGCTATGAAGGTACTCTTTGGCCTCCAAACCACAAATGTGATGACAACGTTGACGACGCGTACGTCTCTTTGACCAGTCTTCTGACACGTTTAGTGCTTAAAAAGCCTACAGCGATAAATAGACCTTGCAAAGAATTGAATGCGATAAAAATATACCATAGAACTACAGAGTCGCTGAAGGATGCAACATCCGCCAGTGCCCAAGTGAGTCCCATGATGATTGACAACTTTAAATACACAATAAATGTGCACGTGTTTTTTCCATTGGCAGCCCTTGATTTGCGCCTGGCGGATGCGATGTGACACGTGGTTACAATGAACGATACGATGTCGAACGCTTTCATGATTGCAAGCGGACCCAAAAAGAACAACATCAGTGCATCTCGAGATGTCATCCAGCATAGGCCTTTTCCGTACGCCGGTCTCAGCTGAGAATCTGCGTCCACTAGATGAGAAAATTCTACAATTAATGCGGAGATAACTATTACTCCGGGCGTGATCAATGCATAACATAAACATTTTATGTATCGCTTTACCAGTAAACCCCTTGGTTCTTGACAGACATGTACCTTTGCAAAGGTGGTCCATAGATTGAACGAGATTGCGTTCATCCAACAGAACGAAGACAAGAACAAGTAATGCATTGCAATTGAAACAAGCTGACAACGCACGCGGAATGGAGGCAAAACCGACGATATCAGAAAAGATATCTGTCCATTCATCAGAGTGATCATCAGGCTTAGTAACAACTTTCCTGCCATGTTCCGAAGCTTTCCAATAACACAGTACACAACCGTTGTTATAAATAGAGACAGTATGGAGATACTCAAACATACTAGGCTAACGTATCCCTCTACTGTATCATGGATACTTGGAAAAGATAAATTTAAAGCGTCGGATACATTCTTACATATAAACACGCTGGAACCATTTGTTATATATTTGCCCTCTTCGTATAACGTTTCTGTATCTTTGACAAACAACAAAGTGTTGTTTACAAACACGTATTCATCCAAGTTCAGTTTAATCCATGTACAATTTTCATTTTCATCACCAGGTGAAGAATTAAGCAAGTTAACACATTGGCCGTTATCCCATTTTGTAAATTTAGGACACAGGGTTTCTCTGCAAACTCCGCGATTGGGGTCGTAGAGTTCGTCATATCCACATGAAGTTTGTGGTACCGGCGGAGTGTTGTATCTTGGGTTGAGGTCAACTAATATTCTGAATGAGCCAGGTTGATAATCACCTTCTGAAAAAGGTGTGGTAGTCACAGAAACATTTCTGCTGCAAAACATTTCCGACCTATGAATGCCGTTACATTCTGCACAATATTCGTTTCTATAAAACTTGCCAGAAGCGTGAAATACAAGGAAATGTGATTCTTGTTCGCATAAATTGACTGTTGTAAGAAATGTCTCAATCGAGCAGTTGGTCACATAGTTTTTGGGGTTACATTTTCGATAGGGAAATGTGTTTGGGATAAGCCGTAAATGCGAGCATTCGTGGGTTATGTTTGAATACGAAGAATTAGTACACGTTTGTTCGGATAGCCAATAGGTATACTCGGTGACGTTATTACATCGTGCACAGTACATATTCCTGTACGTTATGTTGAATTTGTCTGTCACGGGCGTAACTTGCACAATATTCCTGTTGTCAAAATACAAATGACTTTCGCAAAATTCTTTCACTTCAGTATCTTTCCATTTGGAGTCACATTTTCCAACCATTAAAATACCCCAAAAATATACATCCACTGTCACATTGGTGCACATAAATTGCTGAGGCTGCAGTTTAACGTCGTGCACCCTGGTATATCCTTTGCAACAGTCATTCAACGTTTCGCAAAGATTATCGCAATAACAATTTCTAACTTCGGTGTCATGAGTCTCAGGACAAGACCTTTTCTGTATGCAATTTTGTGAATCAATGTTCCATAGAGCTTCAAAACTGATATGCGTTGATGTTACTTCAGTAGATGTAGGTATATCGCCTATTAATGTTTGATCAGTACTGTTTCCTAACACAAGTAGCGTTTGTGTTATACTTGGCACACACAATAACCAGATACATGCCTTGGTAAACATGGCGTACCACTGAAATAAAAGAAAAAAATACAATTTAATTTGGAGCTTTCTACTCGTGTATGCTTTTTTTGTATTCAGAAAAAGTGTAATCCTTTAAATAAAACATTGTGTTATTGTGTTCAAGCGTTATGGTTTCCATTTATAACTGTACTTAAAATTGAATATGCACATTTAAAAGGTCATTTATGAGGATCGCCTACAAAAGTAGTTATACAATATTGGGACTTTATAAAAATAGAAATAAATGCATATTAATTAATTCATAAAATTATTTCAACACCTTATTAACTGGAAATACAATAATGAGTTGACAGTCATATTTCAGGCGATTTTTTATTGTTTGTATAGTGCTGAATTTATTATCTTAAAATGTTTCATAGATCGTCTGTCTTCAAACTGACGTGTTCACCTTAAATCACTGTTAAAAGAACTGCCATTCGATGCAAGCATCAAACTAGTTAAATAAACAATGCAGGTGAATGAGTACATTTGCTCGTTAAGTGATATGCAAACATATTTAACAGTCGATGATTGTCATATTTCATAAATAGTTGCATGATGATTTTTATAAACAAGCGTTAAGTATGTATATTATATATATACTTAATACAACTATCTTTATATTTGTATCACCGCATTGAATGAGATTTTGTATAAAAATAATCAAAATCCAAATACATCACCAGTAGCGAAATCCGTAAATATTAAAAACATTAAATGTTTTGAAAATACATAAAAATATTTAATCTGCCTTATCACTAAACGGCCGTACATGCGCGATATTGAAACGAAATGTTAAAATCCGTTTCGCACATGTGTACGTATAAATAAATATTCCTTGTGGTGGATGAAAATTAATTACTGTTGATTGTTAATAAACTGCCTAGTCCGACTTGTGTGCTTTAGGCCTTACACAGATGTCACTTGATCTGACATTTATTAATTGCACATAGAGACACGCCTAATTATTAATTAATTGCATATAATTGCCTTGCATCACTTGCAATTATATTTCGCCGTAATTCCTTCTTTATTACTATTACTATGTTCAACTTACACGCAAATAAATATTATGATTTGATTCTCTGATTAAGAACATCTGTAATATGTAATTAAGCTTATACAGTTCGAAAAACAATAACATCAATGTTGTTTTGGGTACACTTATTGTCAAAACTAACCCGACCGATGGTAACACAAATTCAAATATAATCCCTTTTGTTTATGTTTTATGTCAACTTAAATGAAATAAGCAACGATCAATTTACATTGTCAATCGAACAGTTATCTTAGATGATTTTTTGTTCAATTACAAAAATCATGATGTCTTTGTTGCAGTGGCTATGTTGTTATCATTTAGTATAGTTTGTATTATAAAATAAGATTCGGAAACATATCCACCTACACACAACTATAATTTGAACGGTCAAATGTCAAACGACAAATTAACAGAATTCTGTTACTTTATTGAATATGTTAGCGACTGAACGAAATACGTCCGAACCATATCGAAATAATGTTGTGATATCCACTTGTTCTCTTGTTAAGTGCATACATATCCTCGAATCTTTTATATAAACCTATGCATTTATTAGATTCCATTAACAAATATACATATTTGTTTTTTATTGTATTTATACCTGCCAGTCAGTGGTTCACATTGGCGCTGATTTCAAACAAATTGTGGCAGCGCATGCTTCGTTAGTTTTGCATTCCTGTTTTGAATTGAAGATTTGGCTATTTTCATACCTATATATGATATTTAAATATACGAGCATGCGACAATTGTAGAAATTCGAACCAACACAAAATCCTATAGCCATCAACAAAGAAACATTAAAGTCATCGCGCTGGAAACAACGAACATTTGATTCCTAGAAAACAAAGTCGTTAGCATTGTTGCAAAAATCAAATTATCCGTTTCTATAGATGGGGGCTATAAGATCTGTAACAGGGCTCATCTGAACCAAATCAGTAGTTGTATAATCGATACGTTCACATAGGTCTTTAAAACAGAAGTTCATTCTCATTCTCATTTTCTCATTCTCTATTGCACTTAGAAACAACGGGAAACCCTCTTCCGAACGACAGCGGTATGTCGATGCAATCTTTGGAAGAAAAGTGATGTGCGCGCGGCAAGCGATCCGTCCTGAAGTGGATTTTATATGGCCAATTTTTGTCACAGCAATCGCATACATGTAGCTCTTGACAAAGAAAATCACAATAGCCGTTTTTGAAGTGGCAGGCGAACTAATCGTTATGTGCACGTACCTTACGATCCAAGCATTTCGTGTTTTTGTACCAAGGAACATCCGTGTAATCCGCCGTTGCCTGAAAATGGTTCCCGTAAATTGTCAGAATAAGTCCAAAACGAGGAGTAATTATACATTGGTCTATATTACAAATGTGCTTATATCCGCGGAAAGCAGCATTCTGATAACCAAGTGCCGAGTATTGCGGTTTAAGATATTTGGCACTGACGTGATGAAAAGAAACCTGTTATGTGTCGAAATCTTACATAAATAATTAATTTAAGTAAGCCTTATTAAAATGAATTAACTTTTGTAAAATAAAGAAAGGTTTAAATAGCTTAAAAACTATGTTAACAATGCAAACAAACACAACATCAACCGATTTGTCACAATTCCAATTGTAAATTGAAGCGCATTTGATATATGCGAGCTGATTAATACAACTGAAATATCTAATTGCAATAAGTACCTGTTTTGTCCCCCAGGAATGTCTCTGGATTGTTTTAATGACTAATGCATAAACCATATAAAAAGATAAGGTTCCTACTATCATACAATTGCAAATGATAATTTCATCTGTTCAATTTATTAATGACAATATGTGCGCGATCAGATGGAATTGACATTAACAATCCTGACACCGGTACGTTCAACAGAGCATTGCATATCTGCTGACATTATAAAACGTTTAACATTCGTTCAGTCAACATTGAGTTGCATAATATTTTAATGGATGAATCAGATTGACTGACATTCAGTAATGAAATTGTTCCAGATAGAATATGAAAATAATATAATGTTTGCCACGGAATGTTACGGTCGCCACGAAATGAAAGGAACGTCGTTCAAATTTACTTATTACACTTACAGACGAATAAATGTGCGGCATCCACGATGATATGCAGCGTATGGAAAGTTAATATAATTCCTCAAATACCACTTTATTCACTTCTGATATAAACGAATCTCAAATAAAATACGATGTATTTTCTTACGTTTCGCAAATAAACTAAACAAGACTTATATAGTTTGTAATACATTTTCTGTATTTGGTAAAGAATCTGGACAGTCCNGGAGTAGCTTTTCTACTGAAGGGTCCTCTAGAAGGGTAGGGGTTGTTGACTCGTATATGATAGGTACCAAAGTCTGGACAATGACGGAGATAGTGGCTATCCAAACTATGAAGATCCCATACACCGCAATAATAGATATAGTGGGGTGAGATAAACAATGAATAACAGACGAGTCAGTATTCACCAATTCATTTTAAGAAGCCACCTTTCAAGCAAATGTTTACATTNTATACATACTTTATGTATGACCATTGATTCTTAACTATAAATGATATTAGCTGGCACGAAAAAAGCTAGTTATACTTTATGTAAAAAAATGCATTCATTTTAAGAAGCCACCTTTCAAGCAAATTTTTACATTTAGCAAACACGGACATGGGCAAGAAAAGTTAAGGTTGTTATGTCTATTGTTAATGAAAAATAAACAAGAATGGATTAAAATTAGTACATGCACATAGATTTGATTATTCATCAAATTTGCACCATAATTTCAAATTTTATTAACAACAACATGTACAAATATCAGCAGAGACAAAACAGGACGGATTGAAATACCAACAAGAGAGTCATTCCCCTCGATCGTGAATATTTTTCTTGTTGTTGATGTTATAAAAATAGACGTCATGGAGGATAGAAGCTTCATTTTTTTTTCAACTAATAAATAACCCTGCACAGGTTGTCTATGCCATTTAGATTCTTAGTCTATGAAGTATGAAGTGATCAATATTGATCCAGGCGGAACATATGTGTTATTGTCGCTTGTTTTCAAAATTGGTTTTAGTTCATGATATAGGCTCCATTTTCAATATGCACTTGTCTCATACCTCAATTGAAACTTAACGATTGCAAATTCTGACCAGAAAGAAAAAAACATTACTCATTTGGGAAATATTTGCTTCATAGTTGTCTTTAAAAACAAATGCAACAACGCCTCTCGCATTTATTTGCTTTAAAGACTGCATAATTATAGCCGTTTATCACTGGATTCTAAGAGAATATTACTAAATACTGTCACAGTTATAAACTTTATTAATATGTACTAAACTTTATGTTGAAAATTGCAGTTGAGTTTGTTTTGATGTATACATGCATATGTTCATATCAAACTATGGAATAGAAATAATAATAAATGATTCCTTACTTTCTAAATTATTCTTATTAATCTAAATAACAAAGGTACAAACTTTCATTGAAGACAAAATCAACGATGGGGACCCTGGAGGACATCAAGAATATGCAGAAGGACATAATGTTTCTCTTGGACCGCATTGAAGGACAACGAACTGGTTTGTAGAATATTATGACTGTATAATATGTTCTAACTACTTAAATGTAGTAAGGTTTCTTTGCTAAATGCAATCATTTTTTTTCAATGCTTAAATTTAGTATGGGATTTTAAACATTATTATGAACAATTGTCAGTTGTTAATGTCAACTCTGCTTGATCCGGAAAAATGTTTTAGTCTCTTTTCATGAAAATAAATTACAAATACATGTATGATTGTGTAAAGAAACCTTTAGCAAGAGCGGTTTGTTTCTTGACTACTTTCTTATCCTGTAACATAATGACGACTTAAAAAGTGTCGGAAAGCTCAACTTCAATAAACAGTTGTGGACAATTCATATCAGGAGCAAATGAAGCGGTTCGATTTGCAGGACAGGTACATAGGCATGAGGCAGAAAACACGGAAGGCACGGAGACGTCTACAACAGCTGACCCTGAAGATGACACGCGTAAAGTCAAGAATGAAAAAGGTACATTATACATGTTTATGGACGAAATGATAACACACAGTCGCATTTTCTTGGTTGCTCGAGCATTGTAGGAAAGTTTTTTTTGTGTAACATATCATTACGCAATAATATTCGAAGGTATGATATGTTTCAAGATTTGATTGTATTATTTCCAAAATATGGTATTATAATGAAGAACATATTTNTTATTTCCAAAATATTTTATAATTATGAAGCACATGTTTCCCGAATATTCAACACCTTACAAAAAGCATTCTTTTAATGGCATTAAATATCGTGTCATTAAATCATTGTTATGCTTACGCGCATGTTATGCGTGTCAAACACTGCAGGTACTGGTGCAAGACCCAAAATGAAGAACAATGCTTCAGCTGAAGTTCGCGTACTTAAGGAGCAATTTCAACTCTCTCAAGAACAAACAAATTATTGTAAATCACTTCGGAGGCATTTTGTACCAATGGATCAAGATAACAGGCTTTCAGTGAAGTTTGGTTATTCTCAAATGAAGGGCAGTGCAGGTACACTATCGCATACACCAAATGAGCTAGAGCCAGAGATATCTGTAAAACCACCACCTGCGCAACAAAGTGTCGCATTAAATTACCCTACAATCCAGCATGAGACAGACCATACTTCTCATACTGCTGCCAAGCCAGATGCTGAAAAGCAAGCATTGTCAAATGATTTTACTAATTCGTCTCCAAGCACAAAAGAAAAGACTGAACCCAAATACTCTAATGGTGCAGAGTTACCTTTATCACCCAAACCTGGTACAGAATTAACAGAGACTCGTGGCAAATATGAGAATGCGGACACGATGTCTCAAATAAGCAATGTGCCAGCGGCTGAAGGTCAACGCATGCCAGACGTTATCGATAACCAGTTTGCAGCAACACGAGACGCTGAGGACAATGAGTCAACACATGCTAGATCGCCAGTGGTTTTGGAGCGCTCCTTTAAGTCTCAAGTGGAGACCAAAATGCTTGAACCTCAAAGTGAAACGGAAGACGCAGCTACTGACAAATCCGAGAGCGAAGATGAAGGTCAGTCAAATGATGACAACAATTCAGAAAACACAGGTATGAAGTCAAATGTTTCGTTACCTTATTCCGATATAAATCACAAGATAGTTTGTGTTTCTGAACGTCATAATAATGTTTTCCCGTAGGTTTATTTTTTGTTAGGTTTATGTTGACATATGTAAATAAAAAGCAATGGATGTCCAACATGTTTGAGACTTAAGCTTCACCTCCAAACATTTTAAGTACACTGAATGAAGACATCAGTGTTCTTTGTCCTATTTGTATGAATTTGTGACTGAATAAATAGTTGAACAGGTAATCTAATAAGCTAATATGATATAGGGCTATGCTTTACGTTTTCTGTCTTTTTGAGATACTTACGACACTTTTGTTTAGATCCAGGAAAAGGTGCGTTGGGGATTGGGTCAAATATTCTTGCGAAATCACCGGCTGCAGGAGAGGAAGCGGTATGATTGCCGTTAATGCCTTTATATTGGACGAGGCGGTATAATAATATATCGTTATGTTAAACTATCAAGAGGATTGGCTTATGAATTTATCGGAAAATTAATTTAATTGAACATTTTGAAGCTACATTTAGTTAAGATGCTCATGTGAAAAAGGTCTCAATATCTCAATAACATTGTGATACTTATCGTAACACTGTCCGTATTTAGAAAAAATTAAATATTAGCCTCATCATGCGAAAAAGGGTGTTTTGCCATGTGCGGCCAGCATAATTCAAGACCATACAATTGCACAGGCTGGTCTGGAGCTACACTGTTTGCATTTGGCATAGACCCATATTGGCATGACGCAGCTCATATATATTAAATTTCAATAAAAATATAAACAGATAATATTGTTACCAGTATTTGTAAACAATGTATAGACCACCTATTTATGTTGATGATGTGTTATTTATGCCAAAAAAGCTCAAACGTATCCTGTTATATTAAAAGCTACATACTATTGATTTGGAGATATACCTCAACTATACGACATACTATTGGATTATGATTATAGTGTCTTTGTTCACAACAGTATTCAATCGTTCTATATTTCTTTAGCTGACGAATGAATCTAGGACAAAACTGGTGAAAGATTGTATGAAACAGATGGGGTTACCGGATAGCGAAGTTTTTGACCACTTTGCTGATGCATATTTTGAGACATCTACGACGCCAGACGGGGAATTCGATCCGGGTGCAGTGGTATGCTCTGCGTTTGTTTTAGGTTTCTCATATGAATATCTCAATCACAGTACTTCAAACATTTGCATTCCCAAAGCCTGTGTATCATCTAACCGTTCTCCATAACCCACATTCACATGTAAAAAAACAACTAAAAAACTATGTTCTTCTTTGGGACGAAAAACTAGACAAAAATGATTATTTTAGATGCATTTAAAGCTGGTTGGGTAAAACGGTTCATCTACGAAAAAGATTCATTGATAATTAAATGATACTATTCGAAGCTTACACCGCAGGATGAAACACTGTTTTGAAATTCAATAAAAATCGATCAGATGTTAAAAAACTCAAAATTCCGTCAATATTTTTTCAACAGATTCTGGAAGCCATGTCTAAAACAGCGAATAACGCAAATACAGATACCAATTCAAAATAAATACTTATATGGAACAATTCGCATAAACAATGTTACCATCAAATGTTCTTTTTTTTAAAGAATTGAATAATAGAGCTATACAGTTTGTAGAGCATATTTACGATGTTCGAAACATTTTTTTTTACTCATCTCTTTCAGTCAGACATAGACTACTTAGTTTATCATATAATGGTTAAAACTTTAATATGCAAAATAGTGTACAAACGTATTCTTACAGCTTATAAACCTACACAGATAACATGTGTAACAAACTGGAAAGTGCTTCTTAATACAAACGCAATCGACAATACCCAAATTTACTGTCAAATCCCATCACTTCCTGCACAAAACGCATGTTATGGGAATGAATTAAAGTTTAATATTTCTGGTCGGAAGTAACAATCATGATTCAATTGGTTAGGAATCTAAATATGTAAAAAACATTTACAAATCTTCTGAGCTTCAGTTGTCTTAGGCCCTCTTTGAACCTCTTCATGGGGACCAAACGTGGCCTCCTGACTGACTAACAAAAAAGTTCAGGTTTTTTATTCTGAGCTCAATATCACCCCTGTATAAGTGAACTTTGCAAATTGTTTTACATGTAGCTATATTGGTGACCACAGACTTCTGATTTGTTGTATGACATACATTCTTATGATCAAGACAATTAAAGAAATACATTCAAAATCAGCTGAAAGTTTTGTCACATATTTTACATTGTACCCCCTACCCCTTTAAATCCACCGACCTTCCAAAAATCTGTTCACAGCACATACACCGCAGGAGTCCGAGTATCCAGTATGTACACCTGAGGAGCACGCGACATGTACGTCAGAGGAGTGTGCCGAAGCCTTAAATTTGCTATGTGCATGCCGTGTACTAGTAACAAACTAGCTTCTCCACCAGTGTATTTCTCTGCATGCATATCCAGTAGTATGCAGGATGTACGCGGCATGAAGTACACTGCAGAGCTCATTTGCATGTGAAAAGTGTACTACAAACGTACATCAGGTGTATTTGCCGTGTATATGCTGCGTACCAATTTAAAAGAATGAATTAAGTACACTTCATGTACGCAGCAAATACACATCATATTCGCAGCAAGAGTACAATGCAAGTAGTACGTCTAACTTAAGGGAAAACAAATTAAGTTTGGAACATAACATGCACCTTTCCTTTGAAATAATTTCCTTTTGTAATCTTTCACACACATGCGAATAAATAACGCAATTAATTTTATTATTCTTTAGCTACTTCTTTATCTTAAAATGTAATTGCGAAAGCATCGCCTCATAACTTCGACAATATGTGAGCTACATGTACTTTACTCATAACCTAAAAATATAGGAAACATATCACACATAAAACACACACATGAATTGTTAAGGCAAAGATGGAGCACATTTTTTAAAATACAGCCGTATGAATGCGCCAATCTCTTCTTAATATAATACTTTTATAAGACTCAATTGAACCTAGACCACCTATCTTTTTCTTCTCTTCAAAACATTACTCTGAAACCATATTTCTTTCAGTTACATTTGTTAGAACAAAAATTCTCAAATGTTTATGTTTGTTTGTATGATTGTAAAATGTATGTTTTCATAAATAAATGTTATATCAAACAAGTTGTATCTGTATGAGAGAAAAATGTCTTCAATACAGCACACTGTTGAACATAGAGGACACTTTATATAAAATCACAATATGACAGTTTGAAAAATATAGGACAATATAAAAAGAAAGTTTAAAGTTTGGAACTTAGTTGGAAATATATTATAGAATGAAAAATGATATCTCATTACTGCCTCATTTTTCATTTGACTGAAACCGATTCATAACTCTATTAATAGTATGTTGGTATACCTGTCTCTTCACTGAACATGATGGATTTTGTATGAATGTTTTACCCAATAGTTAAATCATACTAAATTATACCCATTTGATGTACGTTACAAAAATATTCTGCACTTACCCAACATATCTTATCAAATCATAGCATATGTCCTAGATTTAAGACATAGAAGAAAAAGCAAGAACAATTTACTGCTTTTTTCCTCATTTATTATTCGATTTTAGAATCTAATGTTCTCTCTTGTGTATGTATGTACATGCATCTCTGTAAAGCAAACATTACTTTTATAATCATATTTGTGCGCACTTTCCTTCATTTTCATATATTATCTGTCGCCATAAATGACTAGTTTGTATGAGTTGTGTTGTAAATGTATATGTATTTAGTGATTTCAATTTTCTTTTCGATATTGACTTCTTTCTTATGTTAAATACGGGTTCTATCATTTTTTTTTAATAAGGTTAAATTTTATATAGTATAATTTAGGAATGCATTTATAAGTAATTTATGTATCGACACATGCTGTTTATTGGTTCAAGTAATAATAACAAATGAATACATAAGATACTTGGACATTATGTGTAAACTATGGTCGTTCTCATTTACTATTTGTCCTCTACTAAAATTGTCAAATTACCACAATAGCTCGGTAGTTTCTTCCATTAACCTATTTCTGTGTCATACATTACTAAAAATCTTAGTTAAAGTAATTAAGCCAAAACTGCCGTTCAAGTTCCAGTAATTTTCACCTCACTTAATAATTTATGATTCTGAATATTGGTGAAGACGTAGAAATTTATAATAACAGTTTCTTAAACAAAATTTATATCCTTTTTTTATGCCCCCGAAGGTGGGCATATAGTGATCGCACTGTCCGTCTGTCCGTCCGTCCGTCCGTCTGTCTGTCTGTCCGTCTAAAATTCCGTCACCCTTTGCGTTTAGGTTTCGAAAAATGTGGAAAAACGCTTTGCGTTTAGAGTTAGAAAAATGTGGAAAAAAGGGGCATATGTCATCCTATGGTGACAGGCCTTTTTTGCTGTAACTTTCAAACAATATTAGAAATGGAATGAATGAAATGTATTCATATTGTAGCTCAATTTATTATGTAGTTAACGCCGGAAGGCATGTCAAAGATGCTCAACAGCGTCTTGGCACGATCTGGCCTAGAAGATAGTTCCCTCGTTGACCAATTTACCAGTGGGTGGGTTAAATCGACCTTCACTCCAGAAGGAAAGATGGACATAAGAAAAATGGTAAAATATAGAATTAATAACTCATCTGTACTCATACCATTTTCCTACTGATGATGTCTTTAAATGCTTTTATACATGTGATTCCCTGATTTCAGATTGTACTAAAATTAATTTAAAGATGCATTGATAATGATATGTCAGGAAAGAAATTACCTTTTTGTTGAAACACTTTCAATTTTTGGCAATTCGAATATGAATTTGAAAAAAAATACCACGATGAATGCTAAATACTTTTAAATATTTAAATTTCCAAGTTTTATTATTTAAACCCGTTTATTTTTACACTCTAACGATATTTTGAAGCAAAAGCCAGATTATTGTTGTTGGTAGCTGTTGCGCTCCTAAGCAATTTGGAGGACTATTTTTTTGTGTAGTTAGAAAGGCAATCATACCAACAAGAGTGTTTTAATATTAAAGCCCCTATAACGCTCAAAATATTTCCTAAAATAAAGTTAACACATAACTAAACAGTGTTTCTTATAACAATAGCCAAAATTTCAACGCTAGATGTGGTCTGGTAACATAGATTTAACAAGATATAAAATGCCCTTTTTTATTTTTGTGTGTCACAATATATTCCATTTTAATTTCCCGCAAAGATATCTATTCATACGACACACGAACACTAAATTGGTACATGAACACGTGCTGAATATATTGTACCACACAAAATAAAAAGAGCATTTTGGTATCTTGTTATATCCAGAGCACATATAGCGTTGAAATTTTGGCTATTGCTATAAGGAACATTGATTGTTTATGTGTAAACTTTCTTTTACGAAATATTTCACGAAATATTCGTTGATTTTGAGCGTTAAAAATAAGTGCTTTATGAAAATATCATACCAACAAAACACTAGAAACCTTTGTTTTAATACCCCCCTTGTGAAAATAATTAAGTATCATTTACACTAGTTTAAATATTTTGCATTATGAAAAATTTACATCACCCATTCTTTGTGTGTGATACTATAACCATATACTTGTTCTTCGCTCATTGTTTTGTAGGGAAAAATATGGGAACAAAATGCCAAAGGAAAACTCGGGTTTGAAGTGCCTGTATTATACAGGTAGGTGTTATTGATTCTGAAATTAGCATTTATCAAAATTCTACCTATTTGCGTTGATACGTTGGCGCATCGGACACACTTTTTTACAACTGAATGACGGTCAAAAAACCTGGCAGATGATTGCAACAAGTCAGTGGACCGTTACATTTGCTTTTATTTTTGTAGATAGGCATGTATACCTCATATACGGTAGATAACTAATGCAGCCTCGGGCGCAGAAGGACCTAGAAAACTTCGAAATACACACATACATATACTGTAGATAATGTTTCACCCACAAGGTTAATGCGGATATTCAGTTAAAATGATTGCTGTTATCCATGATTTCTGCTTAATATATATATAGTTTTTGTTTTTTGTCTTTTCGGGAACAACTGTTTGCTGTCAATTAGTGCTAATAATGATTATACTGATTGCTTTTGGAGCTGGTGGTCAAAGCTCAGCCATGGGGCATCATTCTGTAAACACTAAACGATATGAAGTGGTTTTAATTGTATTGCAAATGTTATTGCAATGTTGCGATAACATATTTTAAAGGATTTAATACTTTACAACATTGTATTTATGAACACACGCTATTATTTTGACAAGTGCCGTCATACAGAGGAATATCAAAACATTGATGTATATTTAAGGGTGTCACTTAATTTTCAGACACTTTCTTCAGGGAATAATTTTATATAAAGAAATTTGTATGCATAAAACAGTTTTATTATTTTAAGGTTTCTGAAAACTTAGAGTAATAGCAGTATTTTGATGGCATTATTATTATTATTATTTTATTTTGTAAGAAAGCGGTTTGCAAATGAAGCATATACATGTTAATGTATGACATTTTAGAGATCTGTAGAAAGGTTAGGAATCAGATATATTTTTTAACGCAGTCCAGAGATGAGATATATGCTCAAAGATGTACATTCTCGTTGATTCCATTAGAAATAGTACGATCTCAAATATTTTGTGCTATTCATGTTTTTGTTTTTCGAGACCGCTGGCGGAAAACTCTGTATAGATCATTACGGCTTAGTCTGTGTGTTAAATATGTGTGTTAATTCTTGAGTACGTTCGAGCTTTAAATTTAATCCACCATCATTCACTTTGCAATAACATACTGCTAATGTTTATCTTATGGAGGCGGCGTGTCGCGTGTAAGACCCGTCTTTGTAGGTCAACGGTCAAGGTCACTCTTCAAGGTTATATTTAAAGGAAAACAGGAATGTCAACAACGTGCGCGAGGAGCTGCCCACAGACATCTTGTAAATTATTATTAACAATATAGTATGCACTACAGTCAAACAGAATATTTACTTTGAGCCACAATTAATTATATTGTTTTCTCAACCAGAATGGAAACGGGGTTTTATAAAGTAGAATATCTTCGTGCATTGTTATATGATAGAACAATGCTATTTATTTTAAAGCAATGCTATTTAAATGATTCTGTTTGAAACACGATGCAGCAAGCATAATATTGAATGATTATTGATGTTCGATTTAGCAATTAGAAATGAAATCTCTATATTCATATCACATATCCACATCGACTGTTGTGTATATTTGGTTACTGTGTATTTATTGTCAATGAACAGCGTAATCTGTACTTATAAGAAAAAGTAGTCAATTATATATGTATAAATAATATGGTTCGTGATATAAACCAGTCTTGAGGATGAACCAGTCACAGAAGTGTCAGAAGTGGACACTAGGGCTGCTGTAAGAGAAACAGAAGCAAATGGAAGAAGCCATACGCATAAGAGATCAGAATCTAAAGAAGGTAATCATGCATTTTTGGATATCTTACCGGTCCAGTCAATTTTTGGTTGTGCTGTTTGATGCAATAAATTTAGTAGTTTTTGCGTTTTGTCAAGCACAATGTTTGTTTTGTGAAGTCTAGAAACGACACTGTTATTCATGTTGTTATTAATTGTCTCACAAGCTTCAATCTTACTCTGAAAAGCGTCGTGGAGCGCTTACTGATGATACTAAACTGTAAACGCAATAACATTAAAAAAAAAAGTGTTTTTGATGTTTGATGATTTGCGCATATTATTTGATTTGATTATCAGAAATGTGATATACCTTCATCCCGTTTGCATTTGCATTTGAGTTGACCACTGTTATTTAAGCATGTATCCACTGTATATATTCATTTGTGTCAGATGCCAGCCCACCTGAAGGGATAGATATCAATGTGTGGCTGCAATGGGCGGAGAAAGTAAAGAATGAAGCGAGACGCGCGTCGGAACGCCGCTCCACAGGCATGGATACGCTCTTCCTGCTGGATGTGTCCGGATCCATGAAAGGGGTCGCATGGGACCAGGCCATTGGATTTATAAAGAACTTTTTAGAATGTAAGATACATTATAAGCTTATTGATAATTTAATGGAACAACTATTCTTCATTCGTTTTTCGTAACTTAACCTGCATGCTTTCCTTTTTACCAAATTTACAAGTTGTTAAACATAATTATACTTGTTAATATCTTCATTAGTACCCATTTTACGATAACAAATTTACATATGCACTAAACAGGCAGGTTAAAGTTTTAGGTAAGTTAGTTCCTCACGTATATAGGGAAACCCTTAAAAATCTACTTGTATGAAACCGCAACGCCCTTGGCCTTTGAATTCAGTATGTAGCATAAAAAAGAGGTCTCCTACAGAGTGTGTTTTTTCCAATAGTTCCCTTGTAGTCAACAGTAGCCTGGACCCGGGATCACCAGTTTTACATGGAATTGTAGAGGGAAAATCTTTACAACTCTTCTTGTGTGAAAACGCTCAGCCAATGGCTTTCATATTTTGAAAGTAGCATCATCTTCAAGTCCTCTAAAAAGTTTATTAACGTATGCACCTGGTGTGAAAACTTTTGAATATGAAAAAATCACAAAATAAATTTTGAAATCGTATATGACACAACAATGTCCAGCTTTGCTATTTAGTATCTAACTTTAGATATTGGTCCTCTACACACTTTTTTCAAATCATGC
Source organism: Dreissena rostriformis (assembly GCA_007657795.1). Taxonomy (NCBI): domain Eukaryota; kingdom Metazoa; phylum Mollusca; class Bivalvia; order Myida; family Dreissenidae; genus Dreissena; species Dreissena rostriformis. Next base: position 19,996 of record VMBQ01001525.1, read on the forward strand.
CTCTGGGATCACCTTAGCCACGCCTCAGGAGTAACATGATTAATGTAGACTTGTAAAGCAAATAACTTTAAACCATCTTCTCAAAAATGATTAAAAGGTGTAAATATTGGTAGGTAACTTCGTAACGTTTTAATCTATTAGGTGTGTTCAATGTATGGCCCTGTGGTCAAAAATAAATAGGGGTCTCTATTATTATACCTCTGAGCAACAGTTTCTCACGTGAACTTTCAAGGATCATCAGGGTCCTTTTCATATGTTTAATTGCGCACACATGTTTCAAACATTCACTTATTATAAAGTGGCATCGAAATGTAAGATCAAACATGAAATACTATAAAAAAAATGTATAGCTTTGCTTGCGTCGAAAGGTCTACAGGGCAGCAGTTCCCTTCACGACAAGGCGTTCGAACACGTGGCCTTGATCACATTTGGCGGGGAGACATGCGTGCACCAACATCTCACGTGCGACTATGTGCAGTTACACAGGAAAATCGGTATGCGTATTGATATGACTCCTGTGGTGAACCTTACTAATTGTCTCTTATATACAGTTAAATCTTCCTTTAATTATAATATGTGCGGATGCAAAACAAACATGTATTAACATGATACCATACAGGATCATGCATTTGATAATACAGAGAATACGAGATTGCATATAAAATCATAATTAAACACAGATTGTGAAAGCAGATTACTCATATTGCAGTAAGGCTTAAAATGTGCATTGCAGAGCGATTGTCCTTTAAGAACATGTCGATTGTAAGAGACAGTGGCATTATTTAATTCAGACCTTGATGCTTGTAGATTCATTGAAACCATCGGGACCCTCGCCTCTGCTGGGAGGAGTCATCATGCTGGAGGCTGCGATCCTTGGGGGAAGTTAGTGACAGGCTAAATGCTACTATGTTGTATTGAGCCTCAGCGCATTAATCATAGTTATCTGTTCATACGAATTGTGATTGATAATTAATTTTTAGAAACGAAACCGATATAGTTATGAAAAAAATGTATGCAGGTTATCATTTAAATGTCGCTTTGACATAAGGTTATCCTGCGTGTCACATGCTCATTACATTTATGTTTGTTAAGTTTCTGTCATCTCGAAATAAACTTTTGGTACAGAAAGTAACAAAGGTATGAACAGCTGAAAATAGAAAAAAGATCATGTTCTTACGTAAATCAGTGTTTTTTGGTAGGTCAGATATTCACTTCCAACGATTACAAAATCCCGCCCCGCGTTTTTCTGATAACGGACGGAAAACCGACGCTTTCAAGCCGGATGAATGGTGTGGAGTCTGACAGATTAGCTATAACTCCACAGGTTTGCATTGTATTAAAAATAGTAACTTGTATGCTGTTTTTGTTTAAGCATTTATACACTGAAGCGATTCAGGACAATATTATCTTAGACAATGGTACATAATTCTTGTCCGACTCACTTGAAAGTTTTAGATGCAAGCTTGCATGTTTTTGATTTGAAGTATAAGTTTACAAGTATCAGCGAATATAATTACAGCAACAATCATGCACATGTTATGAACATATAAGTTAGCTTTTTAATAACATTTATTTTAAATGGTATGACATAAACTACTGTACAATATTACAGACGTTTGGATTATGAAATTCTTACAGGAAAGAGAGGCGATTCTAAACCTTGTCCTGCGAATCCATTCCTTTAACATCCGATTTTATCCAGTCCCAGTTGGCTCTTCAGACGGGGTAGGTAAAATGTTTCTGGAATTCACAACTCATCCATGAACCACATTCTAAATATTTAAAGAACAGTTTGTGTCGCACTTCTTTTCAAGCTTAATCAAACATTACATACAGAAGAAAACAACGTAAAACAGACAAATTACATAATACAAAATTATTATCCTTTAACTTATGTTTTTATTAATAATTGTATCAAGATTCGTTAAGGCCAATATATTCGTTCCTATTGCAATGTAGAGATTGCTACAAGAAATAGCCTCAGTGACGGAGGGCTCGTTTGTCTCTTCGGATGACTGGAAGGTCCAGGCAGCGGCCTTCAAGAACTACGTACGTATGACGTAAAAACGATACATATTATTTGTCAACTAGTAACAAAACGCTGACTAAATATTAATTTCTAAATGTGTGAACATATTCTTTAAAACTTGTTTGTTGTCCATGGAATTGTTTTTGTATAATACTCTGAAATAAGAATTCAAATTCTCTAATTTAAAATCGCTTTGTTGTTGTTAACGTTTTTCTCTGTGACAGTTGTGTCAAAATGTTTTGTGTAAAATTTTTTGAACATGTTAGCAATAGTTTCTTTTTGTCTTTTCCACTTTGCAGCAATTGGCTGCGACTCTAGGCTTAGAGGGTCTGAACAACCCGTTGTTGACTAAACCTATGTCAGAAGAGGATCGCGTGAGTTTAATCAATTAAGTCAGTCTCTTGGAAAACCTGGTCTCATGCATCTATGTAAAGTATTGTCCCATATAAGCCTGTGAAGTCCGCAGGGACGACGCTTTCAGCCTAGACTGAATTTTCATTTAGAAGAGACTTCAGTGAAACGAAACATTCCTTAACAGTGGAAAGTGTCGTATCTGCTTTGTCTGCGCGGGCAGGGTTACCTGGGATGATACTTATCCCACATTTATTAAGCTTACTGTTCCCAGAGACCAGCTCAATAAATGCCTTTTTAAGTTAAAGGTGAAAATTGTAGGCCACATTGTATACTTTCTACAGGTGACAGAGCACAACAAATACATGTGCCAAACTAAAACATACATTTAAATTAATACAATTGGGCGTGTTGTAATATTAATGACCTTGTGCATATTGCATCACGTCGAAATACTGTGAACTATGTATTTGTTTTCGCATTCAATCTCCAAAAGATGTTGAATATGTTAGGCATTGTTGTACTTTTTAAAAGGAACAATGTCACGACTTCCTGGCACGCTTTAAACAAGAAATAGAGACAACAGAAATAGAAGGACTTCCTCCTCTTGGTTCCCGGGTCGAGCTAGGCGCCAGTGCAACCTCTAATGGACGAATAGGGACCGTCTCAAAACTCATTGGCAATGGTAAGTACATTGATATACTTTAAATATGTCGACAATACATCAATTATCATCTAAATCCGAATATTACTAAACATACTTTGACGTTTGTTGCGTTCCATACATGCTGTACACACCTTTATCAATTAATTGGTTAAGATCATGTTGTTAGAACAACAATTTTGTTAAGATTATAGTTGTTAGTACCCAATTTCTCTCAGACAAGCTCGGTGTGACCTGGGACTACCCTGACGATGGTGGTGTGAACAGATCAACTGTTAGTGTCAACCAAGTTAGACAGATTAACATGCCGAGGGTCCTCTTTGATGAACTGATAGCTCCAGGCTGTAGAGTAAGAAGAGGTAAATGACATTCAACCGATTATTCATGATTTTTATTTACAAAAAAAATGCTTTTTAAATAAATGTGTGTCTGTTGCAATATACGAAAACATGTTATTCTCTTAAGCGGTAAACGTCATAGAAAACATCATAAATGCGCTTGATTATGTGATTGAAAAACACATTAATTACAGTGAAATGTATGTTCTTTCTTTCATATCCGCATAACCGGAATCGATCAATTTAAAGTGTTGGTTTTTTTGGAATTAAGTAAAGCAACGGAAACATTTTTAAACAAAAGAGTTATTTGAGCTTGGAACACGTTGATCAACACTGAAAATATGTATACATTGTTAAAAAATATACATAACATTCCAAAGTAATACAAAAGAAAACAAAACAAAATTTACATAAATCAAGCATGCTAGTTTGAAAATCAAACGGATTGTTAGTTTGTGTAGAATAAATTAGCATTAAAACTATATATATGTTGGCATGTTTAGTGTGATTAGATTCAAATAAGGTATCTTAAATGTGTTTCAGGACCGGACTGGCGCTATGAAGACGCGGACGGTGGGCCGGGGAATATTGGCTCCGTGTACGATGTGGACATTAGTGCGATAGTCAAGGTGAATACACAAGTATCTTGCNAGTTTGTGTAGAATAAATTAGCATTAAAACTATATATATGTTGGCATGTTTAGTGTGATTAGATATGTACGCATTATTGATTCAAATAAGGTAGCTTAAATGTGTTTCAGGACCGGACTGGCGCTATGAAGACGCGGACGGTGGGTCGGGGAATATTGGCTCCGTGTACGATGTGGACATTAGTGCGATAGTCAAGGTGAATACAAAAGTATCTTGCAAATCAGTGATAGTTGTGTGACAGTATGCAAGAGTACACATTAAGAAAACGTAGAGCAACTATAAATTGTTTCGTGTAAACACGTCGTGTATGTATTTGACGGGCGTCGTTTATTTACGTCGGTAAAATATTATGTTTGACATGTTTGTATGATCGTAGCTGTAAATTTACGCGTGTAGTGTTCAGTTACAAGTCACTGTAAATTTGTGCCTTGCTGAGTGTTATTTACTTTTCTTCCAGGTGCGATGGGACAATGGCAATACATCAACGTATAGGTTTGGGACTAATGGATGGTTTGACCTCGAAATTGTGTAAGTGATTGTTGACGGATCAGATACTTGCCTCGAAAAGTTAAAACACCTTACCAGCTTTTGTTGCAGCATTATTTTCCATTCATTCACGATAAAAAATACCACATTCTCTTTGAACCTCATACATTATTCATATGCGCTTTTGTATAAACCAATTAAACCGCTTAACACGTGTTGTCTATTTAAGCGTTGATTTGCTAACATGTGAAGTGAATTTAAATATGATTGCCACATGTGGAAGCGTCAGTTAGTTCACAATTTAATTTTGTCTCCTTCCGCGTTCATAATACCTTTATTATAGGCCGTATAACTGCATTNTGACCTCGAAATTGTGTAAGTGATTTTTGACGGATCAGATACTTGCCACGAAAAGTTAAAACTCCTTACCAGCTTTTGTTGCAGCATTATTTTCCATTCATTTACGATAAAAAATAACCAGATGCTCGCTTTGAACCTCATACATTATTCATGTGCGCTTTTGTATAAACCAATTACACCGCTAAACACGTGTTGTCTATTTAAACGCTGATTTGCTAATATTTTAAGTGACTTTAAATATGATTGCCAGATGTGGAAGCGTCAGTTAGTTCACACTTTAATTATGTCTCCTTTCGCGTTCATAATACCTTTATTATAGGCCGTATAACTGCATTTCTTGACTGAAAAATTAGTAAATACCCGAAAAATACGATTGCGTGGTTATGACACGTAATTAAAATAAGTTCCATAACCTTCCAGATCGCATGAAGCACTTCAGAATTTTACCGTTGAATTATAAAAAAAATAGAAAGCTTAATTAAGACATAGTTTCACGATTCAGGTAAATTTGTAGGTAACTGTTACTAAAAATAGGAAAGTGGTTTATGCGCAATAGCGGAGGTATTTCATTCAAATTGTGTGTGTATGTAACTTAAATGGAGACCTAGCTTGGGATTGTATTTTGGGCCGGTCGGTTCAGGGTCAAGGGGACTGTTACTTAAAATAGAAAAACGGCTTCATCTCAATAACTTTGGTTTGGAACTTAATTGGTGCTATATGGAAATTGAGTATGTATGTAGCTTACCTGCAGACATAGCTTGGGGTTGAATAAGGGAACAGTCAGGTTTAGATTAAGATCACTGTTACTAAGTATAGATAATACCGTTTCCGCGTATATTTAACATACTTTTGGATGAAGGTAGTGCACTGATATTGTATGGTTGGTTGCTTGTATAAACATGTAGACCTAGCTAGAGATTACATATTAGCCAGTCGCCTAAGGGTCAAGAACGTTGTTACTTAAAAAGCAAAAACGTTTTTTGCTAAATAACTTGAGTTTGGATGGAGGTATTATGCTAAAATTGTGTGTGTAGGTAGCATGCATGCATGTCTAGCAGTTGGTTCCTTTTGAAGAAGTTCAGGTCAATGTCACTGTTGCCATAAATAGAACAACGGTTTCACTCAATCACTAGACTTAGCTTGGACTTGCAAATTAATACATTCTTTACAGACCAATTTAAACATGACAGTTTAACGGGCGTACTTTGCGACAAGTTGACACTCATGTTGCTTTAGTATTCACGAATATTTGCAATATTTTAATACTTACTTTAACAACCTATGGTATTATTATTTTATCTAATGTTGGATAAAATCAAATTGTTTGTTCCATAGGGAAGGGGGACGCGTACCCGCATCTGGGGTACAATCTTTTAAGAATTCTCGCATGACCAAGAACCGCAGTGTGACATCGAAAAATAGCGAACCAAAGAAGCAGAGGCCGTCTCATGCATCCACAACTAGATCTACACCTTCCTCTTCACTTGCTTCTACACCGCTATTAACCTCGAGAGCGTCGATGGACAGAGAGAGGATGCCACATTTGAACAGAAGCAATCCACGTAATGTTTAGCGCAAAGTCCCATTTAGTTTTTAGTAAACAAACACACCTTTTAGACTTAAAAGTACTCAACACATTTGATTGCATGATAAAAAACACAGGACATCTGATCGTTCCTGGTTTGTTCACCTCTTCTTGTTCATTACAATAATAAAACAAACACTTGCTAATGCACATACTAGAGAGCAGCTTTTAAAACCAGAATAATTGAAATCTTTGAATTCGCTGTAGAAGCCTATACTTAGTTTGCGAGTACTAACATTGTAGAAGTGTTGAACATCTTGGTTATTGGATTGTGATATGGAGGGCGTGCGTCGTCAAAAAACATATATCCGGTTAATAACTTAGATTTTATTTGGCCAATCTTTATGCAACTTTGGATATCGCAACCGTGCATAGAGACCTGATTTTTAGCTCGGCTGTTTTCGAAGAAAACCCGAGGTATTGTCATAGCCCTCTCGTCTTCCGCGTCGTGGTGGTCGTCGTCGTCCGAAAACTTTAATATTGGCCATTACTTTTGCAATATTGAAGATAGCAACTTGATATTTGGCATGCATGTGTATTGCATGGAGCTGCACATTTTGAGTGGTCAAAGGTCAAGGTCAAGTCAACCTTTAAGTTCAAAGGTCAAAAAAACTTTTTGTTCATGTGTATCTCATCGACCTGCACATTTTGAGTGGTGAAAAGATCAAGGTCAATGATGACCTTCAAGGTCAAAGGTAAAAAAAAATCCAATCACCCACATCCGAGCGTTGGCATTTGCTATGCGGTGCTCTTGTTTTTTTTTAATTTCGGTTCACGTTTAATGTCAGTGTTACTCTTCAGATAAAAAATGGTTTCCGTTGAATGACTACAGATTTGATGGAAGAATTGCTTTGAAATAGTTAGAGGTTTTATTTTAGGCTTTTCGGGCCAAGGTCAATGTAACTAGAAATAGTGAAATTACAAGCTGGACATGTTTGCTCAATCATTCCAGATTGGATGGAGGTATTGTGCAGAAGTTTTGTGTTTCATGCAAACCTAGCTTATAATTAGAATTGTGGCCAGTTGGGTCAATCTAACGGTATTAAAAATAGGAAAAATGGTTTCCACTCGGTTACTTGTGTTTTGTTGGAGGTATTGCACTAAAAGTTTGTGTGTAGGCAGCTCACAATCATACATTGTTTGGTATTGGTACCAGTTGGTTTGAGTTCTAGGTCATTGTTACTTAATAAAATAAAGAAAAAAGGTTTCGACTCTTTGATTTGAGATTTTGATGCGGTTATTATTCTGAAATTATGTTCATTGGTAGCTTACATAAATAGCTTGGGATTACACAATTATTTAGATTGAAAAGTAAAACGTTCAAAAGCTGGTGCCGTGATATTGCAATGTGTTTTGTTTATTTTAAACCAACACACTTTTCCAACAACCTTTTAAAACGCAGGAGCACGCAAAGAATAATGTGCATTTTTAAATTCTCTATTAACAGCGTCAGTAACCGTGGCTGGACAATGGTTTTGGCAAAGTGGCGTTGAATGGAAACCATTTGCTGATGAGGGTAACGCTCTGATCGAGGAGAAATATCAGTCGAACCCAAATGGTACTGTGATTGTCAACATCGACAATGAAAGGTGAGTGGGACCTGTTTATAAACATGTTTGGCCACAGGTACTGGATTGATATGCCCATTTTTATTTGGAATAGTAGATTAAATTATGTTCATCCCTGTCGGTTAAATGCTCCTCAATATGCCAACTGTATGTATTACCATTTATTAAAAACCTCACTACAAATAGTAATACAAAATTGCGTTGATATTTGTCTGATACGGATTAAAAAAGGTTTGGATTACACAGACAAATATCGCCTTTACTACTTTATGTTGCCCTAGATACGGATACTTGGCACAGATCGATTTCTCGCGCTTCGTCGTTACTGGCAAAACAACAGCTACTAACAAATAAACAGTATACGTATACCAAGCGCATTTTGTAAACTTTAAACGCTCACATAAAAACATAGTATAATAAAGAAGTAAAATAAAGCAAACCTCGATAAACAACATGTTTCAAATTCAATACCGTTTTCTTTATCCGGCATGAATGTAAGCAAATGCATACATATACAGTTGACATCACATCATGTATTGTCATTGTTTGCGTACTTAAACAAAATAAAAAACGCGTACAGGTATTCATTGCTCGAATGTTGATTAAATATTCTCATGAATGCAGTGGTTTTCATGCATTCATTATAAGCCCATGGAACTGAATAGCCCACTAATTATCTTAAAATAATAAGTTTGAATATTAAGGAAAAGATTGACGTTATTTAAAAACACCAAGTTTATGGACAAATCTTGTATGATTTTTTTTTCAGTTATCAATGGCAGCATGCTACTCATATGACAATTTGTTAAGGATATTTTTCATAATTAAATGCTAGCGTTTTAGTCACAAATAATCAGTTGTGCAATATCTTTTTACACAAGCGGAATTATTATAACTCACGATTTTAATGAATTATTTCCAAACATAGTATTCGTTTGAAACGTGTATCGTTGAACTTGTACATACATTATACGACTACGAAATAGTAAATTAGTGTTGTAACTTTAATTCTACCACTTGCTTAATTAACATATCTTTGTTTCACATCTTTTCAGTTACCGAGTCGTTTTACCGAAGCTTTATATGACTCACATCCACACGAAAGTGAAGCACACCATTGAGAGGAGAAACATTTGAGCAGTACCTCACGGGAATCGTTGACAAATCGAAACACTTTTTTTATCATCCGAGTTTTATAATTAAGAACACTGTTTTAAGTTATGGTCAGCAACCATTCTTTTTAACGGGCATTGGCCATTTGTGTATCAACACATTAACAATTAGGTCACTTCGTTGTCATAAAATGTCCATGTCATTTGTATAATTTTTAATATATAAGTCAACTGTTTTGTGTTAAAACGACTATGAATCTCAACCCTGAGCCTATCGGAGACCTGGCGATTAATGGACCGCTTCGTTCGTTATGTACGCTGTTCTTCGCCAGAGCCATTGGATAACTGATATCAATTAAACTTCTTTTTTCAATTTTCACCGATCATTAAATAGACCTGATTGATCCAAATAAGTGTTGACTATTTGTTAAAGAAGTGTAAAAATAAGAAATCAGCGTCTCAAAATTGAAACTTAAGTATCAATTTTGTGTACAATACCGTGTGATTAAACACGTAAGAATGTCTTTCTTAATTTAGATGATGTACCTTGCACACGTACTGATACATTATTGTTAGCTTGTCGTGTAGCACATGACGAGACTGCCTCACCAATAGTAACTGATTGCTTGTATTTGAGCAAATGCAACCAACTAACAACAAACAACCACAATAACCGTCATATGATAACAACAATACGGGCGGGCGTTTCGCGTATGGCGCTTTATTGCTAACCCAGCAGGGTAGACAGGAACTTGTTATTAAACAATTATATTAATTTAGATGTATTTTGTTCAAGTTTACGACTTTTTGCAATAAACATCCAATTCACTCAGATTGGTTTTCTGTACTTTCTTCGTCACTCCGCCTTAATCTCCTGGTGGTAAAAAGTCACTATNTACATAAATAGCTTGGGATTACACAATTATTTAAATTGAAAAATAAAACGTTCAAAAGCTGGTGCCGTGATATTGCAATGTGTTTTGTTTATTTTAAACCAACAAACTTTTCCAACAACCTTTTAAAACGCGAGAGCACGCAAAGAATAATGTACATTTTTAAATTCTCTATTAACAGCGTCAGTACCCGTGCCTGGACAATGGTTTTGGCAAAGTGGCGATGAATGGAAACCATTTGCTGATGAGGGTAACGCACTGATCGAGGAGAAATATCAGTCGAACCCAAACGGTACTGTGATTGTCAACATCGACAATGAAAGGTAGGTGGGACCTGTTTATGAACATGTTTGAACATGTTTGGCCACAGGTACTGGATTAATATGCCCATTTTTATTTGGAATAGTAGGTAAGATTATGTTCATCCCTGTCGGTTAAATGCTCCTCAATATGCCAACTGTATGTATTACTATTTATTTAGTACCTCACTACAAATAATAATTCAAAATTGCGTTGATATTTGTCTGATACGGATTTAAAAAGGCTTAGATTACACAGAAAAATATCGCCTTTACTACTTTATGCTGCCCCAGATACGGACACTTGGCACAGATCAATTTCTCGCGCCTCGTCGTTACTGGCAAAACAACAGCTACGAACAAATAAACAGAATACGTATACCAAGCGCATTTTGTAAACTTTAAAGGCTGACATAAAAAGATAGTATAATAAAGAAGTAAAATAAAGCAAACCTCGATAAACAACATGTTTCATATTCAATACCGTATTCTTTATCCGGCATGAATGTAAGCAAATGCATACATGTACGGTTGACATCACATTATGTATCGCCATTGTTTGCGCACTTTTCAAATAGAAATAACGCGTACAGGTTTTCATTGCTCGGATGTTGATTAAATATTTTAAATGATGCAGTTGTTTTTATGCAGTCATTATAAGCTCATGGAACTGAATAGCCCAGTAATTATTTTAAAATAATAGGTTTGAATATTGAGGAAAAGATTGATGTAATAAAAAACACCAAGTTAATGGACAAATCTTGTTTGATTTGTTTTCGGGTATCAATGGCAGCATGCTACTCATATGACAATTTGTTGAGGATATTTTTCATCATTAAATGCTAGCGTTTTTGTCGCAAATAATAAGTTTTGCATTATCTTTTTACACAAGCGGAATTATTATTACTTACGATTTTAATGAATTGTTTTCCAAAAATATTATTTACTTTAAACGTGTTTGGTTGAATTCGAACTGACATTATGTGACTTCTATATAGTAATTTAGTGGTGTGAATTCTACCACTTGTTGAATTAACACAGATTTGTCTTACATCTTTTCAGTTACCGAGTCGTTTTACCGAAGCTTTATATGACTCACATCTACACGAAAGTGAAGCACACCATTGAGAGGAGAAACATATGAGCAGTACCTCACGGGATTCGTTGACAAGTCTAAACAATTTATTTATCATCCTAGTTTATAAATAAAAACAGTGTTTACATGTATGGTCACCATCATTCTTTTTAACGGGCATTGGCCATTTGTGTATCAACGCGTGAAAAAAGGGTCACTTCATTGTCATTAACTGTCTATGTCATTTGTATCATTGTTAATATATGTCAGCTTCACTTTGTTAAAACAATTACCCTCTACGACTATGAATCTCAACCCTGAACCTATCGGGGACCTGGTTTATTATAGGCCGCTTCGTTCGTCATAAACGCTGTTCTTCGCCGAAGCTAATGGATACATATATCAATTAATGTTCTGTTCAGAGTTTTCACAAATCATACAATAGACCTGATTGATCATAAAAAGTGTGGAATTCTTTTAAAAGATGTGTAAAAAATAAGAAATCAGCAGCGTCTTAAAATTGCAACTTATATATCAATTTGTGTACACTTCTTTTTGATTAAAACGTATTCAGGTCTTTGTTTAATTTAGATGATGTACCAAGCTTGCACACATACTAGTACATTATTCTTAGCTTGTCGTGTAGCATATGTGCAGAATGCCTCACCAATTTAAACCGATTGCTCGTATTCAAGCAAATGCAACCAACTAACAACAAAACAAACACAATAATCGTCATATGATAACGCAAACACGGACGGGCGTGAAACGTAGAAAGGAATCTGTTATTAAACAATTAGAGTAATTTAGGTGTATTTTGTTCAAGTTTACGAATATTTTGCGATACATGTCCAAGTCACTCAGATTGGATTTCTGTACTTTCTTCGTCACTCCGCCTTAATCCCCTGGTGGTAAAAAGTCACTATGTCAGTCGAAAGGCGATCCATAAGTCAAATTGTATGCACACATACAAGGTTTTATGAATCTACCTTGGGTCTAAGTTAGGTAAAACACGCGGGCGCAGGGATCTGAGTCACGTTACAGAAAATGTCACCCGCGACTAGCGTCCTTTTGCAGACAAAGGAAAGCGCCCTTCTTGCCGACAAAGGGCATACATAAGATGTTAACAGAAAGTTGCTTAAATTAATCGCGTACTCCCGTTCCGCCTCCGCCGTATTTCTTTTCATGTTGCCGTTTATGCGTGCATTTAGCTTATGCGTTTAACATTTTCATGCATACTGCCTCATGTATAATTATCTTAATTAAATATTGCTTCTCAGATTTTCTTGCCTTGTCATGTATGATTTTGTGTTTGCCTTTTATGTGTGATTTCATGTGTGCTTTTAACGTTTACATGCATACTTTTCTTGTATAAGGCGGTTTCTAGCTTGCCCACCAGTGTAGAAAGAAACTTGTTATTAAACAATTAGATTAATTTAGATGTATTTTGTTTAAGTTTACGAACTTTTGCAATAAATGTCCAAGTCACTCAGATTGATTTTCTATACTTTATTCGTCTCTCCGTCCTAATCCCCTGTGGTAAAAAGTCACTATCTTAGTGGAAAGGCGATTCATAAAATGTTAAGATAAGACCTTTATATCAGTATTTAATTAATATTCTGATAACGACTTTGCGCACAATCAGATGAAACGAACGTTAGTAAGAGCCGTTTGTCAGTTTTAAAAGCTCTTTTGTTAATCAATTATTTTTTATTTATTTTTTCTCATATGAAAATTCCTTTTTTATACTAAATAATAATTTATTTCAACTTAAATAATTTACGACAATAAACATCCCTGGTTGTAAACAAGGATTTAAAAACCCTTATGAAGTGCATTATTTCATAATAGAATTCAATGTCCGTGTGTTGCAGCAATATAAAAACACTTGTATTGTTTTTTTAATATAAATCAGACGTGTGAGGTCTAGTGCAAACAACGCACATAAACACCGCATTGTCCTGCATGTGTATACTAATTTTAAGGATCAAATAATATGTACCTCCACATTAAGCCTTGTCAAAAACGAAAACATCGATTTATAAAGAGATATAGCAAAGATAATACCTTTTGGTTTTACACCCATATACATAAGAGTAACTTGTTTTTGAAGAAATACCATGCAATATTGCTAAAAACTATCAATTAAGAGTAATTCCGTTAGACGGAGATGAAACCGAAACTGAAATTATTATTGTATTTCTTTTATACCTAATGATAAAAAATGACATTTCTGCAGTGAAATAACAGCAGTGAAAATAACNCAGATTGGTTTTCTTTACTTTCTTCGTCACTCCGCCTTAATCTCCAGGTGGTAAAAAGTCACTATGTTAATGGAAAGGCGATTCATACAAATTTAGTATATTACCTTTGTATCAGTATTTCATTTGTAATCTAATTTGCGACTATATTATGAAAGCTCTTTTGTAAATCCATAAATATGTTTTTTTTCAAAAGCAAATTTCTTTTTTTATAAAAAAATGGGGTTTAAACTTTAATAATTGACGAGATTAATCATCGCTGGTTGAAAAAAAATTAAACAAGGCTTTGGTAGTTTTGTAAGCAATAAAGAATACATGTGAAAACCCCTATCGTACGAAGTGTATTTTGTCATTAAAAATACACTGTCCGTGTGTTGGAGCAATATTAAAACTTGTATTTTGTTTAAATATAAATCAAACTATGAGGTCTGGTACAAACAACGTTGCACATAAACACCGCATTGCAGTGTTCGACACTTACTATTCTGAGTAAGGAGTCCTTAAAACTTCCTTCTTCTGAAATTTAGGAGTCCGAACAGACTTCAGGTAGTCCAAAAATTATGACACAATACTGATAATAAACAATAATGAGATTCAGAACAATGTCTTACCTCTTATTATTGACCATATCGTCAAAGAATTGTATTCGCATATTTAAATCACTTTTGTCAAAATATCACAGTCTACACGTAGTCTTAGCGCGTTTTCACAATGCCCATCACTAATTCCAGTTTTGTCCGGATTTTCTGCTTAATCAGTAAACAACACAATAAGTGTTTCAATAATTACTTATCTTAAATACTGTTACGATTAAGACACAGCGTGTTTAATTTGACATTAATTAAGATGAAATGTCAATTCAGAACAGAACAGAATTCACAATTATTCACGATATAATTTTGTTATTATGAACTTCGACACTCTTGACCAATATTAAAATATCTCAATGTTCTCTGCACTACATTTTTTTAAATGAAATATCAATATACCAACGTTTTCCATGTGGATGACTGTAAAATGTACATGTGACATCAGTGATTTCTTTACCTGCGAGTCCTGCGTCCTGGACTCACAAAAACCTCCGAGGTTGCAAAGTTTCGAATTATGTGAGTCCCAAAAATGCATGGAAAATCCTAAAAAAATAATAATGTTTCATATTTGGACTCGTTCTTTTAATTCGGAGACTCAGAGATTTGCAAGTNCTTGACGATTTTAGAAGATAAATTACATAATATTTGACAATGTATACGAACCAATCAAAGAAAAGAACGGATAATATACATAATTCGAAATGTAAGTCAGAACAGAACTTGCAAAAGTACACATTTATTTCCCTTGGCAGTAGGGTGTATATAAATACAGAATCGTACACGAAAAGGGCCCAACGTTTTTGAGCAATACAAATAAATTGAAATAATTTCTATGTATCTTAATAATAGTGGAATTAAAGTTATTTATAGAGTCGAAATGAAATGTGATTGTGTAAAACTGAATCATTCAACATCTTGAATTGCGTGAAAATCCGTCGAAAATCGGCGAATGCAGTTGTTCACATATTAACCGTTTATTATGTTATAAAGTGACACATAGTACTAACATACAATAACTGGTAATTCTGGTCATAAACTGTATAATACAAGTACGCATTTTATTGTATGTGGAATACTACCCAGCCATGTACATGGCTAACGAGTCATTCAATTAACATGTAATAATGTAATCGTTCAATTCACACAATCAGTGCAAGTACAGTTAAACTAACAATCACAATACAATTTATATTCGTCGATGTGCGAATAAAGCACTCCGATAGAAATAACAGTAATACCATTGAAAAATAAATATGTTTATCTATAAACCAAACAATGGCATGTTAAGTCCATAAGTAAAATCANTAGAGATAACAGTAATACCCTTGAAAAATAAATATATTTATCTATAAACCAAACAATGGCATGTTAAGTCCATACGTAAAATCAATTAACAATCATGATGCAAGTTACATATTGCGCATGCCTATATATAGTATTTTGGGATCCCATTTTCCACAATTTGTTCACACACATTTGTTGAAAAGTTTCTCATTTGTGTCATTTAATAATTTAACATAAGGAACATGAACAGAATTTTCGACTGTGTTAAAAATGGAAAGGCACACAAGACGTTAAATATATAATGTTTTAAAAAACCGAAAATCAAACTTTTCGGTTTAAATACTGTTATAATGAGTTCGGGACGCTTACTGATATAAATATACTAGTTCCAGTAGATGCATTTATTTTGTGCAAAGCACTCAGGCTTATTGTTATATTTATTTATATATATTTTTTTGTATTCAACTTAAGAACGAACATTATGCTCGACGATGAAAATCGGGAAAATCGGGAAACCCCTTGTTTTATCATTAACCTTACAGGTATTTCAGGTGTATTAAAACGAAAGTAGATCTTTTTACTACTTTCGTTTTAGCGATAAGACAAACGCAAATTTAACTTAATCGTCTGAGAAATACGCGAAGAACAACGATGGCGACTAAAGAACCATCATATGATAATACTGTAAGTCGTTTATAAGCACATCCTTCAATACATTTCTGTATCACGTCTTTAAAACGATGAACTTTATTTAATTATGTAGCTTATTGGGTATATAACTAGGATATTTTCCACCATCTTTTGCTATGAAATATACCTAACATATTTTAACATACACTTATGTTTTATACCTCGATCACAACGATAATATCAGACCTCATTCGTATGGACTATTGTGACAGACTCAAATGCCTAATGACGGATAAACGCGTGATATGTAAATTTGCTTTATTTATAAAAGATTGCGACTTAAAACGAGAAAGTATACTATGTGTGACGATATGAATTTATTATGGTTATTATACAAAATTGTACATGACATTCATAAATGCTATATCCTTTATCATATCACTGATTATTTTACTATTTGCTATTTAGCAGGCATAAGACGGCTACACTTATCCATGTTTGATTAGTGACTCGTAAGCCATTTGCATGGCTGGGTAGTACTGCAAACATCGAAATATTTCACAATTCAATATACTCTACATTTCATTGTTTTATTTCGATTTAAAACTGTATATAATAGTTATTATGTGTATGTACTATGTGTCACTTAAATAAAATATGAAACTTCTACCTATTTAGTTTCGTTTCACAATGTTCACTTTTAATGTCCTCGGCGTTATAGATAATGAAGTAAGACAGACTGTTTCATGTTTTTGACATGTTCATCTCGCTTTACGTCTTCTTGAGTTTTTCTTGAAGGGGAACTCAGCCTTATGCCGATATCATTTATGGACCGTTCACTTGATTTGGGCATCGCTTAACTATTGTTTCTAAAACAGTCGTTTTGGTGTCACGGATCTGTAATATTATTAAAGTCTATGTTAAATAAAAGTCAGTTTGTGATAAAAAACAGACGCTCACATTGTGGTTTACATTCTTTAGTTATCCCACTGATTACGTCAGTTTCGGCTTACACAGGGGATGTTCTCAAATTTTTTTGGCAATGGTGTACATGGGCATAAATGAATGTATGTGAAGTATTAACGCTTAAATGCATCTGAGGTGGATAGGTTTATTTCAGTTAACTTAATACGAATATCTATTGATTGGCATTCAGCTTTATGAAGTGAAAAGTTCAAAGGTTTGTTTCATAAAACATTTTACGTGTTTCAGTACATTCACATACACTTTAATCAGTGTATAGAGCACATTAAGATGTGGTAATGACATTGTTGTATATTCCTACTTGCAATACCTGTACATTGTTGTTTGTCATATATGCAATAAAATACGACAAGTGTTCGTGATAACACATTTTATAACAGTCTTATTAAATGTATGTAAACTTGAAAATTGGGACACATAAATTACCAACCTTTAAACCACTCTGAAATCCATATTTATAACTCAATCGAAGGTTTACATTTTGTTAAAATGTTTAGAAAGACACTGTCTAGATCACATTCCAATTTAGGTGAAAAGGAGTTGTTAACTCGATTACCATTTTAAACAAACCCTCCTACACAGCTTTACAACTCTAGAAGCCACACTTAACTATCTTAAACTTAACATTATCAAAGCTAGGCTCGATTTTGAACCTCATGGGATGTAATCTTATTCAGTCGTTCAAATTAAAAAAAAGTATTCTGACGGCCATAGTGTTATCTAAATCATATTGGAACTAGGCCAGCATTTTTATCATTATTAATCGCGTCATAAAAGATGAACAGCTATATGTTACGATCTCCATTTTTAGAAAACTCTTATGAACATTCGAGATGCCACATTTGTATATCTTATTACGAAATTTAGTCGGAATGCATGTCTGAACCAAGTATCAAACTGAGTCACGTGAAGTCGACCTCTAGTTACTAGGTAAAGAACACTTGTTGTTACACTCATACTCAAGTGAGCGCTGATGGGCCAGCATGTTCATCATATTCCTTATTCTGACTGTCCATATAAACTTTACCAAAATGTTCACTTAAAAATCCTTATATTTATATGTATGCTTATTTGCACTGAAGACAAACTCAATGATGGCAGACCTGGAGGAGGTCAAGAATATGCAGATGGAGATCCTGTCTCTCCTCGACCGAATTGAAGGGCAACGAACTGGTTTGTAGAATAATGGGACTGTTAATATAATACTATTTGTATTCATTAATGTACTGTGCACATTCAGTTATACGTGTATAGGGTGTATGTTATGTTTAAATTATCTAGCGCAATTATCAATAATATCACGACCTACTCTTGTGCAACAGTTTTAACCCTGAAATTACCCGACTGTGTATGTGTTTCGACCAATGGCAAGGGCGGACTGTTACTTACCTTGAAGATACTTTTGCCGAACAGTTTCAACGACTTACCAAGTGTGCAAACGTTCAATTTCGTGCTAATGTGTGCAATTCCTATCGACAGCAAAAGAGTCAGTTCGAGCTGGAACGCAAGTAAAAAAGCAGGAAGCAGTACGCACGGAAGGTATCGAAGTGTCTCCAAAAGCTCATGTTGAGACGGACACGCGTTACACCAAGAATGAAACAGGTACATGTTATATAGTAGAACAATGTAATGTTAGTATCATAACGTGTATGATGACAAGAACTTGCCTTGGATATATAATGAAATGATTGCAACGGTATTATATTCAACACAAAATTAAATGCGAAGAAAAATATTTTTAACCTGATTTCCCAATTTTTTTAATGAGAAAAAAACCCAATTTACTTCCGGAAACCATACAAAATGCATCCTATGAAATGCCATTGAAATTGATGTCGTTCATAAACACATGTTAATGTTCACCTACGTATTCTTGTATACCTTTATTAACTATAAATCTTCTATGTGTATGTAAACTTCAAAGTCCGTTAATTGTGTTAATTTGCACATAGTATTAACATGAGTATTCTTAAATCTATCGGGTTCTAATTATGTGCATAACGTGAGTACTTTTGATGTGTTACATATTTTTTAAACCATTTGTATCAAGAATGAGTCACATACTGTAAGAAATAGCTCAGAAAACTTCGGATCTTTTCGCAGTTTAACGATCGACAAGTCAGCCATTAAACATTAAACGGAACTAGGCCGAAGGCTATGGTCCGTATAACATTTTCGGACAGAGTGTACTATTTTTTTCAGAGGTGTCAACACGATTGGTGGATACGGGTGCACGACCAAGAATGAAGAACAAAAATTCAAGTGAGAGCGTCGGATATAAAGGGCAATTTGAACTCTCTGAAGAACATACGCAATATGGCAAGTCTCTTCGACGGCTTTTTGTTGCTATAAATCAAGATAACAGGCTTTCAGAGAAGTTTGGTTATTCGCCGATGGAGGGCAATTTAGGTATATTAACACCTCTAGCAGACAAGCCAGAACCGGGTATATCTATTTTAACTTCAGTTGTGCCACAACATGGCGAATTCAAGAACACACCAACCCCGAGAGACAGTGGTAAAGTTACTGTAATAAAGCCAGATGTTGGAAAGCAAGCCCCTTCAAACGATTTAAATAAGATGCCTACAGGTAAAGCCAAACTCTCACAATCTAGTGGTTCAGGGTTATCTTTAATTCAACGCGGTGAAGATAAAGCGCATGTTACAGAACTAGCTCAGACAGAACATATTTATAAGTCAACGGACACGATGTCTGAAAGACGAAATACGCATCATGCTGAAGGTCAAGGAAAACGTAGCGTTATGGACAACCAGTCAAAAGTTACACGAGGTGCTAAGAACAAGGATCCAACACGTCCTAGGTCGCCACTAGCTATCAAACAGTCTATGGAGTCTCAAGTTCAGAGCAAATCGTTTCAGCCTCATTATCAAACTCTAGACGCTGTAGCTGCACAATCAGACAGCAAGGATAAAGTCAGATCAAGTGAAGCTGGAAATGCAGGTTATGTCATAAATCACTCTTTCGTGAATTGTCGTAGGTATGCTGTTACAGTTTGCATATTATTATAAAAATGCAATTATTATATAGATTTGTACCTCATTTTCTTTTTGTCTGACACATATAAACTAATACTCTACCATTTTCCAAATAATTGATTTCAAATCGAGTGTATTTTCCTATTGTTGTCATAGCTTTTGACTATTTTAGGTTTTGGAGAGCGTGTTTCGGGCATTTTGGAAGATATAGTTGAGAAATCAGTTGCATCGGGAGTGGGTGCAGTATGTATTTACATTTTTTTCTGATGATTCTGAATAATGATTGCATTATGATAGAACAGTAAGCTAGTAAACGAGGTAAATACAAATACAGAATTATTGGATTTTTCTAGCTATATTCGTCATGTATGTTGTTTTAGAACCTTTCATGTGCTTCATATGATGAAATGATCAATAGCTAACGTATTTTGTTTGGGACGCTTTTACTAAGTATGCTACACACCTTTCAGAAAGGATCAAATGTGTAGTTGAGTGTCAACACAAATGTAGATTTAAAAGAATTACACATCATTAAGTTGTTACTTAAACGAATATGTAAAAAGTGCAAAATGAGCATTTTCACATAATGGCAGCTCATTTAAATTTGCGATATTAATAAGTAATACTTGTTAACGACTCAAACTGTGTTGCGAAGAGTTTGGTTACTTTTTTTGTTTACAACTTAACAATTTCATTTCTGAAGAATATACAATTAAGAAACGTGGTCTCCATTGTTTGTTGATATTATTTTTCTTGTTGAGACATGTTGTCACATTGAACTAAAGACATCATGAGCGCCAAACATTTTTACATATTTAAGCTATCTTGTTTTTACTGAATTAACTAAATGATGTTTCGTACGAGTGCATTAACTACTGTGAAAAGAGTTTTAAAATATACACCTATTCCGATAGCGTACTAAAGAATCGATGAAGAAAATGGTCAAAGAAGCTGTAAAACAGATAGGCCTTCCCGGTATCGGACTTGTTGACCACTTTGTTGATACATATTTTGATGAAGCTGCGATGGCGGACGGGGACATTGATGTTGAAGAAGTTGGAACGAGTTATGGCAAAACCGAAAAGGAATCAAGTCAAACGCCAAAGACACACAACCGTTCAGAACATGAAGAAGGTTCTATATAAGGATGAATTTTAATTACATACTTTGTCTGCCCTTTTGCCTTTCGGAATATTTTTAAAAGGAAGTACACCGAAAATTATGTCTTCACATCTCAAAAACAATTGTATTTGTCCTCACAAGCATATTTTACTTAGATGTTCTTTCATTTACGGTTATAGTTCAAAGTGAATCGCACATTATTCTCCAATATTTCCAACTTTTTCGACGAAACAACACTTTTACATTTTATTAACTCAGTGACTAATATGTGAGGTCCCAAAACATTACCGCAACAATATGACATGTGAATGTTACATTTGAGCTCACATGAGCACATCTTGCGGATTGTAAGCTTTTGTGACCAACATTTGTATGTCGTTTGTCCTCCGGGGTGCGTTGTCCTTCTTCAGAATTTACCTTGTGAACTGTCCAAATGTCACATTTATTGCCGAATATTCTTGAAACGTAAACAAAGTATTAAGCACAATGATATATTGGCCGAAACTCGGGCAGTTGGAGTCCAACATCTAATTAACTTGAAGAAAAAGCCTGCGAACACAATTATGTATGCCCAATCAACATGATACTTGCTAATACAATCTGTTCTAACAATATCTAAAAAAAACTGGTTCATGTGTGCTGAAAAACATGGCTGCCGTGGAACCGCAATTTTCCTAATGTGGCGGTGAAATCTCTAGAAGATGTTTGCAATATCATCACAAACTTTGTTCGACAGTTTGTTCTAGTTATATCAAGGCCGAGTTAGAAATTGTTTAAGTCCTTTGAAAAGCATGGTAGTACAGTGAAAGCTAGTGCACACTACCTGAACAGAACTGTTTCGTAGCTGACCGCCCTAGTTTTGCTTTCTTGCGATTTTTCTAGCACTACAGTATCAACATCAACTATTTTTTTAACATTTGAATTCGTGTTTACTATCACCATAACATTCCTCTGTAACTGCTTTTGCTAAAAAAAAGTCCTCGTCGTTAGATACGGATGTCAGCCCACCGCAAGAGATAGACATCACATCGTGGCTACAGTTCGCAGAGAAAGAAAAAAATGATGCTAGACGGGCGGCGGAGCTACGTGACCAAGGCATGGATACGCTCTTCCTGTTAGATGTTTCTGGATCAATGAAAGGTGCCGCATGGGACCAGGCCACTGGATTTATTACGAACTTCCTCGAATGTAAGAAACGTTTTTTTTAGAAATGTATAGTTGTTTTAGGGTATGTCCGGTTGACGTGATTAACCCAGATTAATATAATGTCGTTTAGTAAGATTAATGAAAGACAAGGTTAGAATTGCGTTACTACAAACTACAAAAGTAATTGGTAAAAGTTAAAAAAAAAGTAGACCACACATGCACACACTAACTAACTAACACTTACACTATACAAAGTAAATACAAACCAGTATTCACATAAAGTTACAAAAGAGTCTTAAGAAATTAAACATATTAATTCAAAAATACACATTTACAAACCCTGTTTGTTTCAAGTGGTGATTTCCGAAATAAATAAATGGAAATAAGATAGTATTTGTATGTTCAAGCTGCTATTTAACTGCTTTCTCAATCTGTGACAGACATTTAGAAGATTGTCACTTTCTCATATGTGGACGATATAACTGGACCACAGACGTCGATAAGTTGTATACGACAACTTATCTCAGTTAAAATCAAATAAAGTAAAGTTGCATTACAATATAATGTAATGCAGGACAATATTACCAACAGGACATGTTTGAAATACCGTCCATTGTAAGGCTCTTCTAACAGCAAAATCTGCGTCTTTGTCTTTACTCAATTTATATATCTGTCATCTCATGTTATACAACTGATTACTATTCCATTATATGTGTTTTGTTTTATTTCGTTAAGGTCTACAGGGCAGCAGTTCCCTTCACGATCAGGCGTTTGAACACGTGGCCTTGGTCACATTTGGCGGGGAGACCCGCGTGCACCAACATCTTACGTGCGACTATTTGCAGTTACAGAGGAAACTTGGTAAATAAACTAAATAGTTATATTTTTATGTTTGGAACGCACGGCTTTCTTTGTACCAGGAAACATGACCAAAAGACCAAACGTATATGTCTGACCTAATTTATACCTAAAAAATATTCGTATATATCTAAGGTTTGACTTAAGCGTTGCGTTAAGCACTTGTTTAGTATAATTTTGTAATCAAGTTCACCTACTGAAAAAATCGTGTATACTGACAAAAAAATCGATTTTATCTAACATAAATTAACACTTTTTATATACTTATTCTAAATTGGAATTCGTGTATACTTCACATTAAAGTATGTTTTCTTTTTCTGGCCTTTACAACTTTATTTTAATCACGTGTTAATATTATACTCGAATTATAAAAGTGTATATGATGTTTTTTAATCTTGCATGTTTCTCATTTTACTAAATTCAAGTCAAAGGAGGTCAATGCGATACAACTTCCGTATTTCACTATATAAATATATGGGTGATATGTCACCGTATTTTAGTGAGCCTAGATGTAGGGATTAATTCGATGTAGTTTGCTTAGAGCTTTTATAAAAGTCTACACCATTGCAGATTTATTGAAGCCCTCAGGACCTTCCCCGCTCCTGGGAGGGATTATCATGCTAGAGGCTGCGATTCTGGGGGCAAGTAAGTGACTTGCTTTATTTTCTTTACACCCGTTTTAAACAACGGTCGTATTATGCAAAAGCTGGAGTGGGCTTTTACAAATTCTTTGTCTGGAGCATTACTTTGTCGTGCCATATATAAAGTGTGAATTGCTGACTATAATAGTCACACGGAAAAAAATAACTGGACAAAAGATTTGAAAAAGGTACTCAGTACGATCGTTGTCTCAAACAATTTCGATATCAAAACATCAGATTCATCTATATTTTGCCAATAAATGGAGCAAGGATATCCAGCATGTTCCTAAATTAAGAACTTACTAACTTTTTAAGAGTACATTCAAGACAGAGGAATACATTGAACTTAACCTAAAACAGAATCTACGATC
Source organism: Dreissena rostriformis (assembly GCA_007657795.1). Taxonomy (NCBI): domain Eukaryota; kingdom Metazoa; phylum Mollusca; class Bivalvia; order Myida; family Dreissenidae; genus Dreissena; species Dreissena rostriformis. The sequence continues at coordinate 44,290 of VMBQ01001525.1, forward strand.
AATGTTAGATTGTGCCACGGTGATCGTATAGAAGATGAAGTACACTTTTTGTTTGAATGTGATACTTACAATGATTTACGTCGCATACACTTGGCGGATATATCTACTGAGCTGACGAACCACAATTCTATTAGTACACTGAATATACAAATGTCTTTATGTCCAAGAAAACTGGCTACATTTATTGTTAAAGCATATTTAAAAAGACGAACTGTTATCTATGCATAGTCCTGGATGAGTATATCATCGACATAAATTCCTGTACAATTATTTTCTTTCATATTCATATTCGTTATATATTATTCACATGCACCAGTGTATGTGGTGCTATTGTACATATTTTGAAATATTCTTACTTACTATTCTGTTTTGGTGACTTATAGGCCCATCGGGTCGGGTGCAAAACATATTTGTATATATAATTATATATTAATATGATGTTTTGTTATATTGCACATGTCACTATAATAAACAATTTACTTACTTACTTACCTACTTATATATTTAAACAACTTGGCAGAAGTGATAAGCCGGAGACGTAGTGTCGCGCACGTTACAAAGGCCAATGTTTCCAAGATTCAGAATATAATTTTATGTCATAGTTCAAGAAATGTGTACTTAGTACTTTATCAAATGATTAATATGTTCAAAATGATTTTTTTTATCCTGCGTGAGAACCAGGCCGCACACTGTAAGGCCAAGGTCATACTGCAATGTCAAGGGTAAAAAAAATAAATCAGCCACCCCCCCCAAAAAAAAAAAAACAACAACAAAAAAAACCCACAACAAACGTTGTCGGAGCATTCGTTGTCTAGTATACATGTAATTGAAATTCCATTGCAGAAGTACTACGTATACTAGACCATAATATCGGCCTCAGACAAAATCTCATTGTTACAAGGCCAATGGCCTAATATCACGAACATACTTAAGTCAATATTCTGAATTAACTTTGACTTTTTCTCAAGTTTTGAGATGAGTGTTACCATTATACTAAATTTGGTGTTCATGAAAGCTTTTTTGAGTTTTGAACCCGACTCAATTCTGAGTTTAAGGAGGAATATATGCATATTCTAATAGCCGATAGTTGAGATTGTTCGTGAGCTGACCGACATTGTCAATACTCAGCGAAGTGGATACTCAACTCTCATCTTCTGGGTTGATGAAAAACATTGAGAATGTTCTTGGTACTGCGTCAATGTCGTGAATAAAGTGTTACAAATATATACTGTTTTCTAAGCACTGGGTCCGGAACATAGCTTTTCCAGTATGGATTTATTTCCAAATAACTTAGCAGAATTGGTATGCATGATAAACCGGAGAGTCCCGAGCAAGAAACAAGCCCCTTGGTTCAAGCCATTGTCATATAAAAATAAAAACATTTTCAATCAAACCTTACATTTTTTCGGGAGCATAGCTTTTGCTCCTGTATATATATATTTACTTTCAAAAGACTTTGCAAGATGGAAAAGCATTCTGTTCAGATTGACGCTTTCAAGATCCAGGCCCTAAGGGCCATGGCCAATATCACAATTAAGTGTCGAAGTCGAATACAAGTAATTCACCGTAAGCAACTCAATTTTTCTGAGGACTTGTTGAGCATTGCTTTTCAAATAAAAGCGCAAATGATAAGAATGTTGTGATTTTGTTTCGCATGCAAATGCAAGGCCACTGGGTGCTAGCTAATTATAATACTACAAGGTCAAGGGTAAAACATAGGAAATAAATCACTTAATCTTCGTGAAGCAGTGGTTAATTTTAAAAGAACTACATCGAAAGGGCGATCATTTATTTCGTGATTGAGTGTGGTACGCAAGAATAAGATCCATTGTCAAGATCGCATTTTAAAGTCAAATGTGGAAATCCAATCTATCACGTTGATTCCAACATAACTTGTCCAGCATTTAATTCAAAATAACTTGACAGAGGCTAAACAAAATTGGCATGTCTCGCACTAGAAACCTAGGTTAGGGCCATGTCACAGTTCAATTTAAAGACTTAGTCCAGAGCATAGACGTTTGGCCATGAATTATTTGTTTTTATAATTTGCAAATTGGCAGAGGTAACATCATGGTACCAAACAGGGTAACGTTCAAGAACCAGATCCGAGGTCAAGGTTACGGTTTAATAACATAACATTTTTTCCCGGAGAGTAAGTTTGTCCAGCATGGGCGGGTGAATAATAGTATTACAAAAACATGGCAGGTATTTTTGGATGTAGTGTCGTACGCAAGACCATGACCCTTAAATCTCGACCGCTCTTAAAATTAAAAAATAGTCTCGAACATAATAGGGTTTTCAAATTATTTTACCAAAGATTTTTATCAAACTGTGACATAGTTCTTCATGCTAAAACCAGCTTCCGAGGTTTTGAAGGTCACACTTGAAGGTTCAATGTTTAAAATATACGTGAAGAAAATGTAGACGTGTTCCAAAAAGGACTATATTGACGGGAATTTCTCAGACAATGGTACTCTTTTTGAAGAGTGCATTGAACTTATGGATATGCATCTTGTCTCATACTCAGAACGATATGTTTGTCAATTTTATTACTATAAATAGTTTTACTATGTATATTGCAAAACGTATTGAAGATAGTTTTGAACGTCATTTTGGACGAAAAATCACGTCTCATGACATATAGTTCACCCCCTAAAGGAGTTTGTGATAGGGTATACTGGAGTCATTCTGTCGGTTGGTCGGACTGTGTGTTGAGCGATAAACATTTCACGAGCGATTTATTTGAAACGAGAAAGTTTTCATCACAATGAAATGTAGATGTGCGAGACAGAATTTTCACGCGCAGAAATCCACTAATTCCTTTGATACATGCATCTCTTGAATAGCCATGGGCATGGATTCCATATTAAATATTGCAAGTGTTTGGAGAAAACAACTATACAATTTTTCAAACCATCAAATTTATACTTTCCCGACACAATTTTCCCACGCAGTGATCAACATGTTTCTGAATTATATTCATTTAAAGTTATCTATGTTCATAACTGCCATATACATATAGGATCTGACAGTTGGAGGAGTTGTCATATCATACCATATTTTATTAAACGAGTTCAGGAATTTTGTTAGTAAGCGAGCCTTTGGTGACCTTTCTAACGAATTTCCTGAACGAGTTTAATATAATATGGTATGATATGACAACGAGTGTCAGATCTTTTTTATCGCAATTGACCAAACAAATGCTGATAGATCTAAAAGTTGTTTACTATCGTGACGTCATTTCATGTTGACGACGTCATTTCATCAAAATAAAGCCATGCGATTGGTTAGTTATTGATTTTGTAGCCAATGAAAACGCTTACAAATGTATTATACATGTGTAATATAAAAAAATACGTAATGTTTGTATTACATTGAAAACAAGGTATAGCATGTGATAAAATGTGATAATATTGTTGAGCAAACTACTTATATACTTCTCAATGATTTGTATGGAAACTGTGAAACGTGTTATCAAAATTAACTGTGAATGTGCAAGACGTAATAAAAGGTCATGTGTAGTGATCCAGCTATTCCTGAGATTCGTACCGTCTGCCTTGGGCATTTACATGCCTGTCTTGCTTACGACAAATGGGTGGGGTTGTTATCTACGTTTGGTACAAAGCTTTATAGTTTTTTATGTTCGAAAGTGTCCAAAAATATAAAACATTTTAATTGGTGACGAAAATAATAGTGTACGTTATGCCTGTTTGTAGGTAGGATCTTTATTTCAAACAATTACAAGATCCCGCCCCGCGTTTTTCTGATAACGGACGGAAAACCGACTTTGTCAAGCCTTATGGGAGGAATAGATTCCGACAAATCAACAATTTCACCAAAGGTCAGTAACATATTTCATGATTTGATCTTACAAAACATGTCTTTTCAATAGAATATATATTTTCAATGGACCAAACAATGTGGACAACCAACATTCCCTGTTTTACATATTTGTAGTTAGTGAACTAAGTACATAACATAAACCAGAAATATGTTGTATATTTACTTTCATTTTTTTTTTTTACTGCATTTATGATGTATTGTCACATTCACATGTATACTTGCAAATGCAATTACATCAACAACACACGATGTTTTATGCACACATTAAGCTTACTTTATGCTCATCTTTTTGGAAAGGTTTCACATAACATGTATCAGCTGAATGACCTAATATTCACACAGGAAAGAGAAGCTCTTCTAACCACAATCCTGCGAATCCATTCCTTGAAAATCAGATTTTATCCAGTGCCAGTTGGCTTTTCAGACAGGGTAAGTTTACTTTATCTCTAAGGAACATGTGATATTACATCGTTGTGCTTTTTGTAAACCAAACGCTGAATATTAAATGGAATGTTAAAAATTACTTTCCACTTAGAGCGACCAATCACTAGCAGCCACACTGCTTTTAAGGCAAACAAAGCAAGGCAAGACAAACGGACGATTAACCAAACACGTTGACATTTGTTCTGTACCAAACAATATTTGTATCGATCTCGTTCAGACCAATATACTTGTTCCTATTGCGTTACAGAGCTTGCTTCAGGAAATAGCCTCCCTAACGGAGGGCTCGGTCGTCTCTTCTGAGGACTGGAAGATCCAGGCAGCGGCCTTCAAGAACTACGTAAGTTGTATATGAAAGTTGTGTTTTATTTATTTTCCAAATCAACTGTTAGCACTACTTTACTGGTAATAACTAAAAAATGATTACTATAATCGTTGAAGAACATGTACAATGATACGATAATACAATATTTGAAGATTATTAAGATTAAATGGATTATTATTTGTAAAAACAAAAACAGCAACAATAAGCATGACAAAACGTTGTGTTGTGATGTGTGATATGCAGGGTTCTCTCTAATACAGTAACTTTGTAATGTTTTATATTTCCTGCATCATTTCTACAGCAATTAGCTTCCAGACTTGGGGTGACAGGGCTCAATCCTCTGTTGACTGGATCTATGTCAGAAGAACATCTGGTGAGTTGCATGGTGATGAATTTCAATATTTGTTTACAACTAAAAGCACACAATTTTTGTTCTAAAGGCTGATTGTTTAAGTAAATCCTTAAAGATGAACACATTTAAACATACACATTTCATCGCATTCTTAATGATTAAGAAATCGCATTATTAATATGATAAAGTTTGCCTTGACAAGGATAAATTTTAGATTTTAGCCGTTAGTAACCTATTTAAAACATGTGGATTCAATACATACATTTTTTGAATGTGATCTATTGCAGCTGTATAAGGTATAATTAAAAATGTGATGGTATTGGTATAAATTGTGTGCGTGTTCGATCGCGTTTTTGTAATATATTAAGCGCCAACCTTAAGGATAACATAACGTTTCTTAAATAATTGAATCTTTATTTTTTAAAGCAACAATGCCTTGACTTCCTGCGCACCCATGACAAGAAAAGAAAGAAAAAGGAAAAAGAAGGGCTTCCTCCTCTTGGTTCTCGAATCGAGTTGTATCCAATAGGAACCAGCGGCTACTCGAGTGGGAGAATCGGAACCGTTACAAAACATATGGACAATGGTAGGAGAGAATGTACAGACTTTGTTTCAGCAACTCGCAATAAATAAACATCCAATTACAGTGATATATTTATTATGCGAATCGCAGTTACACGAAATGACATCTTATAAGAATAACTTACACGGTAACGTCGTTATGCCTTATTTATTCAACGTAATAGAGATGCGATACTTTTTGTAACCTCACCCGCCATGATAAGTAGTAAAGGGTGGTTTACTTAAAACGCTATGAACGTCTGTCTGACAGTGTCATTCGCTCTGTTTGTCTGTCTGTCCTATACAACTTCCTGTCCGGAGACGTGCTCTCACAAACTTTAACGTTAAACATTCAGACTTGCAGACATTAATTCTCATGTTAGAAAGTTGTTAATGTGTTATTTGTTTCACTCTCCTCCTTTTTAACTTAATCATTCTTTTAACATTATGCTTGTGTTCAGTTGTACATTAAATTGTTTATATCTCGAAAACTGAAAGAAGGTGTCAACTTGTATTCTTTATCGAAAGGTAGATGTAACNGGGGGGGGTTGCATTACACAAGAACCGTTACTCCTGCTCCCAAATGTTATTGCCCTTTGGTAAATTTTCACTTACACTTTGTCGAGAGCTTATCACGAAAACAAGAAGATGTATTAGTTTGAAACGTATGTGTATACGTATGTTTATCTCATTGACGGGATGTGAAAATCACGAGAGCCAAACACATCTTGCTGCCATTATTTTAGAGTTATTTCTCTTTATTATTTTTATACATATGTTTTTTTTTTTCGGATGATATTTTACAAGAGGTATCAACTTCGAAATTAATATGTGGTTATGTCTCAACATGGGGGAGTGCAGTGCATAAGAACCGTAACTCCTTATTTAATAATTTTACTGTTGTTGACAAAGTGAATGTTCGTGCTGTAGACAGCTTGCATTGATGGGAAATCAGTTCTTACAACTGAGCTGTCAATGTGCTCTGATAAAACGTTATGCGGGGGTATTTCAGACATGCCAATGACAGTCCTAGTTTGTGTTGTTTGCCATAACGATGTTTTGTATTATATAAATTGTACAGGGAATATCGGGGCGACCTGGGACTACCCGGACGAAGATGGTGACATTCGGAGTGAGTTAAGTGCCCTACAAGTGAAGCAGGTTGACAAGCCTCGTGTCCTCATTGATGAGTTGATTGCACCCGGCTGTAGGGTGAGAAGAGGTACATGATTCTTTTATAGTTACATTGCTAGGTTGAAACAAAGCGCATGTAATACATTAAAGATTGGTGCGGAGGCTCACTATTTGACATATTTATACACGTGGTAAAGCATTAATTAAAAAAAAAAAAAAAAANCGGATTTAATTAAAAAACATTATATCAAGCAGAAGAAATTCCTTAACTCATTAAACATGGAAGGTTTAGTTAATTGACATCATATGATACAACAAAAATCATTTGATATGAAAAATGTTGTATGCTAAAAGATTCTTTCAGGGCCGGACTGGCACTACCCCGACCAGGACGGTGGGGCAGGGAATCTGGGCTCCGTGTACAAGGTGAACCTAAATGGGGGAGTCAAGGTAAGGAACCGAATCGGATTTAGCACAATTTCATGTATATTTAGAAAAAAGATTTAGAAGAAATTAAACATGGTTCCGCGATATTCAGTAAAATAATGATCGAATTGTGCACAACAACCTTGCAAATTGTATAAAATTATAAATTTAAAGCAGGAACGATAATTCGGCTAAAAGTGGATATTGAACAATTAGATTAGACCAAATGACATGTTTGAACGATATATTTTTATTTTAATTATATACATCCGCCATCATGTTGCCATTAACTTAATAGTTTTGTGTTTGCACGATGGGTTCTATAATTCATTTTCTCTATAGTTCTTAATAACAATTTCTTTAAAGTGTGGTGTCGGTTTTCTGTATTTCCAGGTACGTTGGGACAATAGCAACACTAATTCGTACAGGTTTGGGATGGACGGAAAGTTCGATCTCGAAATTGTGTAAGTGTTAAGAAGCTACTTACATCATTTTCGTATGGATAACCGTTCTATAACAACTCATTTATTACGAAACTTAAAAGATAGTTTTTAAAGGCAATTCAGTTGTTAAAATCATTCACGATTAACCTGGTCATGACAGCATTTAATGATTTTACGCACAGATCATGTGACGTATTTGCATGTGCACTTCATTTTCGGGGTCTGGAATGCCGTGAAACAATAGAAGCATATGATTTACAGGCTTCATATTAGATATGACAAGGTTGACAAATCGTATTAAAGAATTAACATCATAACGATAGTTGAGCATTTGCAAATTAGATTCTAGATTCGTCGTTGTTGAATAGAATTTAAAGTAAAGCTCTGATGTAAAACAATCCAAATTATATATGAAATTACTGCATAGGTACTGTTACTTCAGTATGATATCAATCATAGCAGATATAACATGATTGATATTCTGATCACTAAGTGATACGCATAACATCACTTTCATTTTTATCTAAATACGATACAAATTATATAAGGGATAACAACATTATTATTGATATCAGATAAATACGTTTCATTTATTTATCGTGAATTGCGAGTAAATTATTATGCTATTTTTCCATTTCATTATGAATTAAAAGTGAAATGTGTCTAAGTTATACGTAGTCATTAAATAGAGTAGACTCTCATTCGCTTTGAGCAGTCATCTCATAATGACAAGGTTCAGGACATAAGCTATATTCCCAGCAGTGTTGCAGTCAGATTTTATGCAAAACATGTATTTCCGTTCTTGTACAAGAGTACGTGATCTGACACGGTTTACAATTCTATAACGTTATAACTGCTATTTTCTTTAGTGAGTATTATATTTCATTATTAAAGCATACTCCGTGTAATATAGAGAATTGGTACAGACCGCTGCGCATAGGACACGCGCTTTTAAAAATAATCGCGCGAACAGGAACCGCGATGTGGCCTCGAAAAATAGAGACGATGGGAAGCAGGAGATACCATCGCCTGTTGCAACATATGCATCCATACCTGCACCCACATCAGCCGCCGGAAAGCTGGCGGAAGGTGAGATGGTGGATGAGATTAACCGACGCAATCAACGTAATTCCTAATGCAAAGGAAACGGGTTCCTTTGATTTGAATAATATATTTTCGTTACTCTTAAAAATAGTATACGCCCATAATTATATAGGTATTTTTTTCAGGAGTATATTGTTCATTAGATAAATTATAGTTACAATTCGCAAAAGGCAAATTACCGAGTGCTTGTACTTTCCAAAACAATGCATACAACACGAAACTTAACTTAAAACTGATTCAAGCTTGGGTAACTGTCTAGGAACGGTCTATGAACATCCTGATATTAAAACCGTCTGTTTACAAGATTGTGTAGTATGTTTGTCATTTAAAATAATGCATATACAAACGAACATTTTAAGTAAGCACAATTGCAACGATTTTTATTAATATTATTTTACGTGTACATGTTTTACTCAATTTGAATAGATGTTTACATTGCGAAATTAATATAATATGTTGACAGCTCCTGTAGTTGCGCCTCGACAATGGTTCTGGCAGAGCGACAGTGAATGGAAACCATTCGCTGATGATGTTAATGCTGTGATAGAAGAAAAGTATCAATCGAACCCAAATGGTACTGTGATCGTCGAAATTGACAATCAAAGGTTAGTCGGATTTGTTATATGTACAGTGTCGGACAACATGCACTGAATAAATGTATACATTTAATAATTTGAAAACTGGTACGATATAAACCGGTATAGGTGACTCTTAACAAGTAAACATGAATCGCAATATACCAACTTTATGAAAAAATATTGTTTTTTTTTCATGACCGAACGGCTTGATACATATAGCAAGTATAGAAAAACAGTTTTCTTGTACAAGGCGAGTATGTTCGACCTGTGCATAGAGGATGGGTTCCGACGAGCGCAGATTTTTTTCCCGTATTATATGATTTTAATGATAATTTGATCAGCAATACCGTGATACATTTTTTATGTTCTTTTGCACGTTTGTTTTGTTTTTAAGCTCTGTATAGTTGTGTCGGTTTTATTTTACTTCCATCATTATTTGAGCAATGCTATTGTCATTCTCTATAGCCATGTCAAGCCATGATTTAAAAACCCTGTAAGTACTTCATTTTCCGAGTAACAGTAGTTCTGTCATGTACTATTTCTTTCATCAGTTTTAGCTGAGACTCATAAACTTAGCTATTGTGTTAATTGATATATTGATTAAGAACATTTTGCTTTCTGAAACATACGTTTTTCGTGAAACTTTTTGTTTTATTATCTCATCGTTTGCTGATATATTTTTCAGTTACCGAGTGGTTTTACCGAAGCTGTACATGGCGAATGTAATTTCGAAAATAAAACACATAATAGAGCGCCGATGACAGGCACGTGCTCGAAGGCGACCATTACGCTTAAGCGCAAGCGCAGCGATTCAGGTGTTTGACATTATAGTGATTTGGATTCATTTTGCTGACCGAACATCTGCTCATAACAAGTCGTTAGGATTCTGAGTACACTTTCCCACGGAACTGTATATTAATGCTTTTGTAATACAAGCTGTTATATGAATGAATCTTTTATTGTTCTAGAACTGTGTTCAAACCGGAACTTTTGTTTGCCCTTAATTTTGTATTGATATATGACAAATTATCAGCCGAAAATAAAATATTTATTATTTGCCTTTCTTATTTTCTTAAATATGTGTTTTTTCTTTAAGTTATTGAGTATGTCTAAATCTTACAATCAAGAACGAAATTTATCATCCAGTTAAGCCATACAACATATGTTTAAAAAATGAAGTGAATGCTATGTTTGTAGAATTCCAAAGACTCAATAGATTATTTCTATACGATACGTATGAAAATTGTTACATGCAAGTTTATGATAATATAGTTTGTTAATGATTATTAATATTGTGTTCTCTTCGATTAATCATTTATTTTTTTGTGAATAAATAATTTGTCCTCTTTCGACAAATAGAATATTATAGATGTTTGTTCCAGTATATTCCTAATTACTTTCAAAAATTGTGGCTATGATTATAATTAATAGTGTTAAAAACACAAGCACAGAACGCAAGGCTATCATTTTTTAAATTAAGTTTATGTAATTTTTATATTTCCTATAAGGCGCATATCATTTGCGGAATGACATGATACACTGGCAAATGGCTTACTACTTTTATGTAATCTTGCTATTAGGCAAACACATTTACAAAAACGATTTGTTTTAACTTTTAACGTATGGCTTATCGACAACACATACACTACACTGCGTACTTTTAATTCTTTTGTTTACGTAAATATGTACAGATTAGTATCTGCTTTGGACTTAAAACTATCTCATGAGAAATTGATAGTCGGAAAGTCACCATTTTCCCATTAAATGTATGTGATAAAGATACGGAATAACAAACAAATTTGTGGAATTGATATCCCCCGCCAAACTAGAGCTTTGTCACAGACGTGACGTATACTCCCACATGCTGCTTTGACACAGAATATATACAAAGGGCCATAACTCCGTTATTAAAAATATGGTGTACAATGCCCTTTGGCGTGCATCATCCTCTTATCCATTTATATACTCATACCAAAGCACTTCCAAGATATGGCTCCGGACACAAAAGTGCCGGACGGACGGACGGACGGAAGGACGGACGGACAACGCCAAAACAATATCCCTCCGCCTTTGGCGGGGGGATAAAAATTGATTACGAAATTAAAACAAAATACGACAATTTGTGCATGTCCCATGTTTTGCCGATTGATATCGTCATAACAGCTTGAGGTTAAGGGGCGATGATGATGTAGTTTCCTGAGTGAGAATATATGTATCTTTTATCACGCCATATTGCATGCGATGAACAAAGTGTATGGCAGATGTTCACCCTCTATTCATATGGGAAACAGTATGTAATTGCAAAATAGTCTTTATTGCTCATATGAAGGTTCTGTCTCATACGAACTATTAAAAAAACACACATCGTACAATACTTTCATATTTGCGAAGGTCTTTGAACGAGACAATGTGTTGCGGTTGGAATTTGTTGGTTGCCGTTGTATAATACATTTTAGTACGGTAGAAGTATGTGGGTTGCCGTTACATGATAACGGATATACACTTGCGGCAGGGTTATATGGTCCTCAAATATTCGTTCACAAGGTTATCAAAAGTGATTTTCATATCTATTTGAGCTTCTGAAAGACCAGACATTTCCGTGAAACGATTGCGACTTTGTTTCAACAAAAGAGTAAATAGTAAATCAATCAATACAACATCCGTTTTGCAATAATGATTGTAATCAAAAAGCGTTTCTAATTTGGTAACAATGACTCGGTTTCGTACATTATCTCAAGCATAAAACATTAACCTTATAACACGTCAACAATTGCCAACATTCGCTTCTTTATGACAATGACAATACGATGCTCACAATATCCGTATTTAGTTATGACTATTCATAGCGATACGAACGTTATCTAAATAAATATATCTATCAGCGAAAGATATTAACAATAATTGCTTTATTATAGTCCACTGTTCAATATAGAAAATTCATTTGACATTCAAGAGGACGGCTATTTAATGAGATGCAGAATGGCTTTCTCCTCTTTTGATTTCCCAGTTGAGTCATTTGACAAAATGATGACTTTTTGTTTTTGCTTATACGTGAAATGAGCATTATCATTGGATACATAATATTTTTAGCTATAATGATCGCTCAGAAATGCGAGAAATTGTGCAAGATTATCTATTTTGCCATATGTAACAGAGACGGTATCTAAGACTTTACACCGCATTTCACATTTAATTTTATCTTCTTATTTGTAATCATCTTTCGTATAAAAATAAAGAAATGAACTTATACCTTCGCCCATTTATCTCTGTCTATAATATTGACTGAAGAAGCTTATTTGCATACTCCGTATTCAAATCCGATATATCCGTTCCTACCAAATATAACATCGTGAAACCGAAAGATTAGTATTTGCTTGAAATAACTCTGAACACTCTGATTAAAGGGAGGCGGAACTGACATCTATAATGATGATCTCTACCTTTTGCTTAATTGTGTATCCGTTGTTGTTCCAATCTTTGGTCGCTTTTTGCGTTACTGTATCATTATCAATCGGATGAAATTACAGACTGAATGTTTGTTGTATCATTATGACCCTTGATAGTTATTATTGTATTGTTCATCGTACCAAATGGATTTTATTCGAAATGTCTTTTAGAGAAAAGTCACGCGTCTATGTTCAACGTTTGGTAAAGTTTATCCTGAGATAAGCGCATCCGTCAAAGCTAGCTCAGTTTTTATTTATAATAATTATGATTCTGCAATCGTCTACAATATGATCTTAACAAGTTTGAATCCAATTAAGAAATGAGTAAATGGCACATGATATAGACGACAAGAATTTCTTTCCATAGATTTATTAAAAATAATATGTGTTCACATTTACTCCTGCACAATCAGTTGGTGAAAAATTCAGCATTTGCCTCCCTTTTAACACATATAAGATAAATTTAATATGATTAATATACTATGGAGCTGGACAGTATATTTATTGGATTCAATTAAGGTATGTAAAGTCGAACAATGGGCATGGTTGAACATCGTTTAATGTGACGCATTACTTGGATTTATTTACATTTCTAATATATATGCATTCTCGAAATACGTCATTAGATCGTTGATTGAAAAGGTTGACACTACCAACAATGAAGAGTGTTAAGGTCTGTTAAATGGTCAAATATGCCACAGTTTATACGATTTTTTTTTAAATTTTCTGAGTATGACATATAACTTAGCTTTAAACACATAACCTATGTTATAAGAAGCTTCAGAGAATTTATCCGGAGGTTCGCTCTTTTTAATAAGATTTCAAATTACAATTTATCTGATTTATATAGTTATATATATTTATACATATTACGTAATACAAATGTTGTTCAACACTAGGATGTTCATGTGCTGGTTTTGAATACGTTATTGATAAACACGTTCATTGCGATACATTCACTTCGTATACATACATATTTGTGACGTTAACCAATAAGAACCGAGTGCAATCACAAATAACAAGGCTAACACATCATTTATTTATTTCATGCAAATTTATTCACATGTTCTATAAGGCGCCAACGAACAACGAAATGAAGTAATAACTGTCAAAATGTTCGTACTTTTGTGTCAGATTGACAATTTGGCACGCCAATGGACATAATAAAATGTATCCAACAAACACATTTTCTTTTCCACAGGAGAATAATGCGATGATCATTAGCATTACGAATATTATTATTTTTACCAACAGAATGTCAACAAGGAAAATAGAATATAATTTATTCCGGTAAAGATGGTGTTAAACTAGGCACCTTTGTTCTAAAAAACATTAACATAGCAATACTAATTTATTAACATAAAACAAGAATGTCGGCAAGTAACCAGTGTTGTTTTACAACGTAACGAGAATTAATATATAAAAATAGATTATAAACGCTGTAATTCTATTGCCCTAGCCCTTTTCATGTATTGAAACTTTTTTTTTATATAGGATCTGACATAAGTTGTCATATCATGCCATATTTTATTAAACGAGATCAGGAATTTTGTTAGTAAGCTCGCCAAAGGCTCGCTTACTAACGAATTTCCTGGACGAGTTTAATAAAATATGGTATGATATGGCAACGAGTGTCAGATCTTTATTATCACATGCTTTTAAACTAAATAAAATACATCTTAATTGACCAAACAAATGCTGATAGATCTAAAAGTTGTTAACTATCGTGACGTCATTTCATGTTGACGACGTCATTTCACTAAAATAAAGCCACGCGATTGGTTAGTTATTGATTCTGTAGCCAATGACGCTTAAAAATGTTGTATTACACATGTGTAATATAAAAATAAACGTAATGTCTCTATTACATTGAAAACAAGGTATGGCATGTGATAAAACAATTTATGAAATACAATGTTGATCACATATCATGTCTTTATATATGTTTGTATGTTTTAAACATGTACTCATAGACTATATGTCTGTTGTATATTGAATAAACCTTATATTAATGCCGAAAACGTTTGTATTCCTGGTCTCATATATATGTATTATAATAAAAATTACGTATCGACATAATTAAATGGCATAATCAATCTATCCCTATAGACTTGACAGCTGAAATTAAACCCACTGATGTTCCAATTATCGGTTAAAGATAACCTACAGTTAAATAATTACATTAAAGTTTGAACTCTAGGGAAATCATTGGAAATAAATCCCCTGATTAATGGTGACGGTTTTGAATGTGTTTAACCGGACAGGAATTCGCGTTTTGCCTCAAAATGTGCACTCAAGGCAGTGGGCAATGTTTTTAAATTATTTATATTTATTCCACAGACAGACGATTTGACAGATTGACGGACTAGTCAAGTTTATTATATGGTAGTATCCAGTATAGTAATATACATTCAACAACACAGTTTTAATATCGATTTAATTGAAATGGAAGTGAAGGTTGATGTTATGCATAACGTTATATGGTATATAAGTTTGCAAAATAAATTGTTAACCTAAGCAATATAGGACCCTCATTTGAATAAATATGTCCATCGATTAGCGTTTTAAACATCGGGAATTGCAGTTTAACTGGGTTTTAATGTTCCATTGAACTGATATCAATTAGCACGAGCCCTTTGCCCCGAAACGTAGTGCTGGGCTCATAGATTTTCAGTGAACATTTAATCCTCGCCGCTATTATATTTAAGCCTCACATCATATATTGCAAAACATCAGTTCATAACCTGTCATGATCTATAAATAACCGCAATTTTGACGATCTTTGTCATTAAGGTTTAGTTATATCTTTGATTTTATTACCGTTAGTGCTGGTAAATACAATTAAATGTACAAACAATTCTTCTGCTTCAATCTTCTTAAAGTGCTAAATCAAAATTAAAGCAACATCAGGTTTTGTTTTCAAGGAAAGGGGGTGATGACACAGCCATTACATAGGGGAAAACATATAAAGCGTAAAAATAATCAGGGAATACCTATCACGTGATTGTGTTGATGAAAACATCGGCAAAGGCACCTTTCAATTTGGATGAAGCATGCACGAATTTATATAAATTTGTTGCGGGAATGTAGCATATAATCTGTTAAGCAGTAAAATAGAAACGCCCTGACCATAACGGTTTGGTTTTAAAAGTTGTGTTAACACAACGTTATGCTGGTGATCATTTATGAACAAAATTACCGTACAATGTCCGCATGGCATTCACGTATCTTATTTTAAAAAAATGCGAGCAATATATTTTTCTTATTTACTGGACTGGTTCTCTAGACATTGGTATTGACATTTGCATGCCCCTCCCTGTACATATTGGCCAGGGAAACTTATTGTTAACGACTTACCATAAAACGACCAAATAATGCACATTCATTATAACTAGTAGCGTTTCCCAAGGGAAAGCATTGTGACTGCGACAGTGTTTAAAAGTGTTACGAATTGGGGGGGGGGGATAATGTGACACCTTTTTGGTCGTTTACAATATGATTAGTTGAAACCGGTATAAAGTTGAACGCGCTTGAATTATTTATTGTACAATCGAACGGTCATTGTATGAGTCGTTTGCTTGTAGCTTTGACTTCAACGAATATCTGGGTACAAGCTATCGATTGTTTCATATAATAGAATATGAAAACATGTGATCGGCGTTATGGTTTAAATGCTCAGTGATAATAAGAAATAAATGAGCAACAAGTCCCATATGGAACATTCCAATAGATAAGATACACAACATGTTTTTAATGCATGCGTGGTGTCATAACACACCTAGAAGATTGCATGGAGAAAAACCTGTATCGATTATATAATCACATTTCACCAATGACATAGTCTACGATCTACAAACCAGGCAATGCCAATTCAATAACAATCAATTGAACCTTATATTGATGACCATTTTATGGACTCATTGTATCGCAATTTTTTATTTTTAGTTTTTGCTTATTTAAAGGATTTGTTACAATTACAATGTGAAATAATAGTGAATGTAACCTTATTGTAACAGTCACAGTTACAATTTGTATTCAAAGTGAATGTAACCTCTAAGTGACAGTTATATTTTGAGTTCATAGTAAATGTAACCTGTATGTTACAGTTACCGTTACATTTTGAATTCATAGTGAATGTTACTTGTATACAGTGACATTTAGAATCCATGGTGAATGTAACTAGTATGTTACACTTACAGTTACATTTTAGATTCATAGTGAATGTAACCTGTATGTTACAGTTACAGTTACATTTTGAATTCATAGTGAATGTAACCTGTATGTTACATTAACAGTTACATTTTGAATTCAAAGTGAATGCTACCTGTATGTTACAATTACAGTTACATTTTGAAATCATAGTGAAAGTTACATGTATGTTAAAATAACATAACAAGTTTAAATTCATTGTGAATGTAACCTGTATGTAACATTAACAGTTACATTTTGAATTCATAGTGAATGTTACATGTATGTTACAGTTACAGTTTCATTTTTAATTCATAGTGAATGCTACCTGTATGTAACAGTTACAGTTAGATTTATAATTCATAGTGCATGTTACCCTGTTCCATTTTGAATTGGTATTGAATGTTACCTGTATGTTACAGTAACATTTACATTTTGAATTCGTAGTGAATGTTACCTGGATGTTAGAGTTACAGTTACATTTTGAATTCACAGTGAATGTTACCTGTATGTTATAGTTACTGTTACATTTGGAATTCATAGTGAATGTTAATACATGAATACTCACTACAAACAATGTTATAATAATATGTATGCTTTGTACACGACAATTACAAGAAGAGCAATAACTCCATAAATACCAAAGTAAGAGTTATTTTTTTTTTCTGTCAAAGTCTGTTATCATTAAACCATGTAATTAGGCTTAATAATGCCAAAAACGGAGTTATAGTCAGTTTGCACTTACCCACAATGTTCACAATATCTTTAACTGTAATGGAATTATATAATTTAAAGAAAATTTAAACTGTGAATTAGTCAATACTGAAGCAAAAATAAGTAAATATCAATCAATATATGATGCTTAATTTTAATCCATTCAAAACTTTTGAATTTATGCTTTCCAAAGTAAAATAACTAACAAAATACAATAGAAAGACTAAGAGATCATATGCCCAGCACTTCCTGTATAAATACTGAAGCGAAGGACGTAAGGTGTTTATAATAGTTATATAAATGTACATATAAATCATGAGAAAAAAATGAAAACACTAGTGTAAACAAGATGACAAATGCATAGCATATTTATAATACGGGTGGAAGTCATCCACAAGAAAGTCCATATTAATATTGTAAATACGCAAACAGAAAACTGCATGTGTTGCCTATTCAATAAAGTATTATCTTTTACATTTTATGTTTATGACTTCATTATCTAATTAAAATGCAAAACGATGGCAAGCAATGACGATTGTTTAATGATGATGACGCATTATCATTAGTGTAATAAGGCTTCTGACATTTACTACAATCATTCCTTATATCTGATGTGGCATTTTGTTATTGTGCTCTGTATATAGTGGCAAACTCCTTCAATCAAATATATTCTAACATCAAGTCACTGCTTACTTGCCTTTGGTTACGTGAAGCATTTTACCATATTTGTACGCGAGGATTTCACCGATGTAATTGTAATTAAGTACATACCTCTATCGGTATAACCTCTGCCGTATTAATGACGAGTTAAATTTTCACATCAGTTCATTTTACCACATGAAGTTGCTTTTGACCTCGTTGTGATCACAGTGTTAATGAAATTACGACAATTAACCTCAAGTGTAATTGTTTCTCATGTCCTGTTATGATTTGGTAAAACTGGGACTGAAATAAATCGATTAAAATTTAACTTAGTAATGATTTTAAATAAACACAACAAGCAATTTACTAAGTTGCATTAAGATCGACGAGTATAACATAGAACAAATGATATTTAAAAAGTAAACTTTGGAACATATCTCATTTGTAATGGACGTTTGCAGGTTGTTTGTGGACATTTGACACGCGTCATACGAAATTGGTTCTCATGTGTTATGCGGCAAGCTTAGCTACAGGAGTGACACTGTCCGATAATGAGACCATGAAACCGAGTTCGCAGGCTGATCTAGAGCTACGCTGTCTTTATACCCATTTTCGCCTGTCGCGGGAATCGACATTGATAACGATGGCAATCATAAAGGATAAGCGTAGTGTGGTTTCTGACATTACAATTATGACTGTTTTGCGCAATAAAAGTTTGTTAATGTAATTACGTGTGTTAAAAACACCACAAGGATGGATTCAATTATGTCGAGGATGATGAAAGAACTATCGATGCCTAAATACCAATGCAATGTTTGCAAATCATGTGGATGTCTTGTCGACAGAGAGAAGCGAAATAACTATTAATATGTTAATGTGAAAGTGCGATTCAATTCATATTTCCGATCATCAAACCGCATTAGATATTAATAGTAGATTTGTATCCGACACTTGAAGGCAAGCACGATGGCATGGCCACTAAATTATTAAAACCAGATAATTTAGATAGCAAAAGTTCACGCTGAGTGACAAAACTACCACGAGTGTCATATGTCCGAATCTGTACATGAAGCGGAAAATATACTACTGAAACTATATAATGATGTTTACGAAAATGGCAAGCAAGACACATATAGAAGCATTATGTTCGTACATTAAATTGTTACATTAAAAATTTTGTAATTTTAATTTCAACCTAAAAAAATAAGCATTTGTTTTTGAAATTGTGTGCTTGTGTCGGTATTCCTTAGTTACATAATAAAAACTTTTTAAATATACAAATGTCAAACAATTGTGGTTCGCAGTTTTAAACGGTTAAACTACTGTTTTCGTAATTCAGATGATTGCATCTTGGTCACATGAACATTGTCCTCGTAAATGGTGTGAACATGAAACTCAAACTGTATAAACAATGCTTATATTTGGCTTGTGTACAATTATATTCCATTAATTTTTGTCATAGTCCTCATTATTTGTTTCATAAAATGACAAATAATGTATAAATGTTTTGAAAGTAAACACCGGTTGTGTGGATCGGTATGATTAAATACAATACATATTAGGTTTATGATACTCGAACAAAGAGCAGTGATTCGAGCTTAGCACTACAATGCGAATATTGAGCTGACATTGCTCTACACAATAGTTTTAACACAGGGCTTGCGGTGCATTGTAATACAATTAAATATTCAAGTCGATGCCGCATATCAGCATCTTTGCATTTTATTTGTACATGTAGGCAATCTTACATTTATTCCGGCGTGTGTGCCCATTTTAAAAGGGGGTATTTATCGAGCATTTATTAATTGTTTAATAGCTATAATATAGTTCGTTGGAACAAACTGAGTCCATATACTGAATGTATCGCGAATTGTTATATTTCTATATATTCAGTAAACGTTATTTAACTGCACACATACATGTGTCGTGTTCTGAGAAAACCGGACAAAATGCATGTGCGTAAAGTGTCATCCTAGATAAGCCTGTGCGGTCCGCACAGGCTAATCAAGGACGACACTTTCCGCCGAAACTGGATTTTTGCTAAGAAGAGACATCATTTAAACGAAAAATTCCATTAAAGCGGAAATTGTAGTCCCTGATGAGCCTGTGCGGACTGCACAGGCTAAATTGGGACGACACTTTACGCACCTGCAGTTTGTCCAGTTTTCTCAGAACACGACTTACATACGTTTATCTAGCAGTGATGTGTATCGCCGGTTTTTTAATTGATCATGACAGCGGGGTTTTGTTTTAAAAATGTAACGAGACTGATTTGGTTCCTAAGCGGCGAGCATTTCTTACTTAAATAATAAAACAAATGATAGTATTTATCAGTGTGGTTGAATTTATAATGCACTCATGTTTTCACAAGTGGTCATTCATGTGCAAAATAGAATAATGATTCGCAACAAAACACTCGCAAATGACAAAGATTTAGAACAATTTACAACGAACAATTAATAAATGTAAATCATTTGTGCAAATATTAGAGTATAATGAGCAAACATCATCGCAGTGATTCTTGATTCATTATTACAATAATTATGGGATGACCGCCATAGAGGGATTGTTGTCAAATGCGTATCTAAGAATACAACTCAAGTATAGGACAAAATGTTGGCAAATGGTTACTGGAAAGGTCGGAGTCTTCATCGTTTTGTAATACTAAGACCATACCACTCATGACTCATACATTTTGTCTCTTAGAATCGTTTATGATAATATAACGGGTGCACTGCAACAAACTTAAGTAAAATAATACTATGAATCAAAACAGGTTGACACCAAATACTTGTAAGATTTAAATTGATTTTATTAGATCGTTCTCTTGTTAAATGATACAAAAATACATACTTAAAAGTATGTAACCAACACGTACAAGGTTTGCAAAGAATGTGTACATTTTGAAGAATGCCATTTCCGATTCAAGTCCATGAACCCAAATATTCAAAATAATAACTAGAATATAAAACAGAAACGTGTTTGATTTTAAGCAAGGATATCATAATCGAAGAGGCTTACGCCGGAGTGATTAACCCGTATTAAGGAAAGTTTACCTTCACATTTATGTCTAAAGTATATGTTTTTTAAGAGACTACAATACATACATAAACACCGACTTAATAAAAATGGATTCATACAAAGAAGAATTAAAATGTCGGCATGTCACCGTTTTTAATTGCTGT